>JARQAB010000052.1:2040000-2277500 GCA_036172955.1 Meloidogyne arenaria | reverse complement strand
CACTGAATGGTACCAAAAAATATAACAAATCCGCACTCACATTAAACAATGTTCCCCTGTCATTTACAGCATATTAGCCCTCAAATATAAAATTAAACTTGCAAAAAATACCACCAACAGCAGCACAGACAGCAATTGAGGTTGCGCAATTACAGTAAGGAGCAATTAAAGCTTTACTTACGCCTCTGCCTAAATATAAAAGTAAAAAATTAAAAAATAATTTTGAATACAAAACACAAAAAATTTAAACGATTCCCCGGAGAATTTTTATCTACAGACCTACATATGAGTAAACTTTTAGCATGTCCGACCCATCCCTGTTATATGTCCAAGGGGAGCAAAAATCCCAAACAGTATATTAAAAACCAAAAAATAGAAAAAAACCTTCCACCAACTCAAAAGCATTCAACAAATAAGATGTAAACAAAAATCAGAATCTTTCACCGTCAAGCGAGGACCATCCTCATCCATTTCATCTTATAATAGGCACTATTGTTCATAATCTATCGAATATAATTAAAGAAATAGAAGTCGAGATGATAGAAAATTTTAATAAATGTTTAGTATCTGAAAAACAAATTGATTTAAAAAAATAAGGTGAAAAGTAGTAAAATTCTTAAAACAAAGAAGAGATAATCTTGAACTTCACAAAAGGAAAGGACGCCATTTTAAATTTAAATCAGAATCGTTTTTTCGCTCTTTCTCTAATTCCCTAACTATTTTCTTCAAATTAGGACAAGGACAATTTGTCGCTGGCTACTTTTTCTCTTCCATTTTGTCGCAGGGATTAAAAGAAAAGTTAAATTATTTAATAAGAGGAACGCTAATTATAGCTTAGTTGACCGACCTCAAACAAGTAGGGATTCATGTTACTTTTTGTTTTTAAGGTAAACTGGAGCGAAAAGGGATTACTATTTAGATTAGATTCAATTCAGAAATTTAATATGAGTGTTTAGTACCCAAAACCAAATTTTGTGTAGTCTTGGTCTTCAATCTCAAAAAATTTTCGGTCTAGACAGCTCTACCAGGGAAGTGTCCGGTTACCCAAACCCGGACTTTTTTCGAACCAAAACCGACCCGTAGGTATTTTTTGTGTACAAAACCAGAGTTTGCGAATTTATATTTACAAACATTATAAATAAAGACTCGAAATAACAGGCAAATTTTTATGGGAAAAATTTAAATGGCAATCGGTTCGAAGAGAGAGGTTCGGGGAAAATGCATATAAAATGTTGCCTTAAGACATAAACGTTTTTATAATCTGTTTGAGAATTAATTCTGTCTACATTTACTTGATTGTGTAATAGAGGAAAAGAGTACCCTTCTCATAATATTCAGAAAAATTAAATTGACTACCCCTATAAGACCTAATAAATTTACATCTTTCCAACATTTTTTGTCAATTTTCACGTCTAACATAGAAATGTGGCTTTATTCGAATAAATATGTATGTGAACAAAAAAAAATACAAGGCGGAAATTGGGAAGAAGGGAAACACTAATGTTGTTACTGGAGTTGTTCACTACAGGTTATTAACCGGTACCCTCGGTTTTCGATTTAGTTCTTGACTGACTCACGGTTTTTGGTTAACGGAAACCGGTAAAAATAGACTAGAAAAAGAATAAAAAAGAATAAGTAACAACCTCTTACTTATCCTTTTTTAGTCTTAGTCTTAAATCTCAAAAATTTTTTGGTCCTAGACATCTCTACCAGGGAAGGGTCGAGTTACCCAAACCCGTGCTTTATTGACCCGATCCGAAGGTATACCCGACTTTTTTTCTCAATTCAAACTATCCCTAATCTTCACCGATCACTATTATAAATGCAATGATAAAAGAAAAAGGTTATTATCCAAAAAATCAATTTTTCAAGTTCCTGGCACCCTCTGAAATGTATAAGGACGACCAAAAGAGCGTTGCTCCAATAATTCACGTCTCCATTTAACAAAAGTCCAACAACTTGCAGTACTCAAAAATGAGGCGAATGCAAAGGTATAGAATGAGAAAAGTTTGTCTTTAGAAGATTTGGTATAGCAAGGCCTGAAAAATTTTTAAGGAAATTATTGAAAAAACCGAGGATTCGGAGAATTTTAAAATATTTTTAGTGAACTCTCGTTAGAAGCGACATGGAGAAGTTTGCGATTTTATATAACTAACGGTCATATTGAAGGACGGAACAAGAGAAGTGTCTCCTATATCGAGATTAATCAAGTCGCTTATAAAGAGAGCCACTAATAAAAAGATCCTCTAATGAAGTCTATAATAATGAGCGTCGCTAATAATGAAGGTGACTAATAAAGTTAATAGTAAAGAGAGTCGCTAATAAAGTCGCCAATAACGAGAGTCACTAATAAAGACGGCCACTAATATAGTCGCTAATAGCGAGAGTTTCTAATAAAGTCACTAATAATGAGATTCTATGCTAAAGTCATTAAGAACGAAAGTCGCTAATAATGAGAGCTTTTAAAAAATTTTTAATCTAAACAAAAGAAAGTCGCTTATATCGAGATTATACAAATTTCATTAATTTAAACTTAATAAACTCACAAATAAACAGTCGAATTATTTTTGAAATTATCAGTGCAAATGTAGGCATTGTAGAAGCCAGTAGGATTACAGTGTTCTGAAATAACTATTCGGTTAATCAACACTAATTTTTAGACCGATCTGAAGAGCATTTCTTTCAAAATCTGAACATTTTTGGCAATTTTGAAAAATAGATACTGTAAAATTATTTGACGAATTATTCGTTGGGATGGAAGAACAAATATTTTGTTGTTCTAGATTAGAAGATTTTTGATTTTTTAAATCAGTTTCTATTGTAGGGTCCTTTAAGAATAAAAAAATTAAGAGGGAGAGGTAATAGGGAGAAGGGAGAATAAAAGGGAGAGGTAAAAGCTTCAGGCGGTTATTGCTAGGAGTTATCGCCCACAATGTGCAAGTGCTCTACCGAATGAGCTATGCTGCAGCGCTGCTTTCACCTTTTCTTTTAACCCCTACCCCCCCCCCCCCTCAGCTTTGTTAAAAAAAATTTTCTTCTTCGTTCCTATTCTCCGTGGCGCTGTCTCCGCAGAACTTTTTCCCTTGGCCCCACCTTCCCCCGGAACTTTCCCCTTGGCCCCACCTTCCCCCGACCTTCATTGGACTCATAAACCAGACCAGAACCTATAATCTTCCCCAAAAATTTTTAAAAAATATTCCTCACACTCTGTATTTGCCTTCTAAAAAATTTATTAGTTCCCAAATTTTCTTCAACATATTCTCCAAAAAATAGAATAAATAGAGAACAACTAAAAAATATTTTTTCTTTAAATAAATTTTATTAAAATTCACGTTAACAGTAATCCAACAAGGGCAAGCATACGAGGTCTATTCCCACACCAATCCAAAAAATTGGCTATATTTATGTTCATATTGTTGTTATTGTTGTTAGACATTTTTGAATTTTTGGAGGATTTTTTAATTTTTAAAAATTATTTTAATGCTGAAATTGCCTTCTAAAAAAATTTTTTTCATCTTTTTTTAATTTTTTTTTTAAATTTTTTTTAATTTAAAAAATTTCAAGGCAAAATAAATAGGTATTATTGAATAAACCATTTAAAATACTGTCAAATCACGCTAATACGACATCTCAATCACACACCACTCACTTTATACGTCGGCTGAATCGGCCCCAGGTGGAAGCCGTTTTCGCGGAACCAAAATGGACGGAAAACAGATCTGAGTCTATAATTTAAATTTTTTAATTTTAAGGTATAAAGATGGCCTTGGGCGATCGCCATACTTCAAAATTTGCAAAAAAAATTTTATTTTCTGAAACTAGTAGTACTTAAAAATTATTTATTTGTTAAAACCTATAAAGAATAAAAAAAATTCATCTATAGAAACGAAAAACAAACAAATAAAAATTGCTTAAAAATAAGGAAGTTGCTGCTAAAATAATATTTATGTGGTATTCTTATATTTATTTTGCCGAAAATTTTTAAGGTGGATAGGATTTTATGAAGATGTTTATGTTTATCGGTTTTTCAGTAAATCTGTTCGATTTCAGTAATAAGGTTAGCGCGGAACCGAAACATTTTGGCTCTCCGAGTTTTCCCGTTCAAGCTATACAGAGACATCAACCTTAAATCCTATTAAGCAAACAACCCTACAAATGAAAGGAGTGAAGCTCTGCTAGACGAAAGAATCTAACTGTGTTTAGCAGAGCTTCTGGCCATAATTGAAAGAAGTAATTAAGGTTAGTTAATAGAAATGTGAGGAATAATTGCTTGAAGGTCTTAGAGGAAAATTATATTTTAGTAAAATAAAAATGAAATCAACTCTAATTTTTCTACTAACATTTTCAAATTATTTGGTCAATGCACAAATAAATACAGAAAATAATGAGTAAATGAAAAGGAGGGTTTTAAATTTATTAAATGAGCAACAACAAGTAATCAAAGTGCAGCAATCACCTAATGTTGGGGCAGATTTGTTAGGGTCACCAACATCGTTATTATGCCCTCCATGCACCTTACCTACGTTTAAATGTGTAGAGGTAATATTTTAGAAGAGATGAAAGGAAGGAAAATAAGACCTATAATTGAAAAGAAACTCTTTTTGTGGATAGGTAGGGGTTGGACATAGCACAAAACAGGAATGTGCTGGGTTGAGAAAGAAGTCAGGTTGAGTTTCTGATCGAGTTTCGAAAGCCAAAAGGTTTCCAAAAAATTATTTTTTAAATTTTAACAGCCTCAACCACTGGTACTTCCAATAAACTGCCCATTGCCTCAGGTAAAATATGAAAAAATATTTGGAATTAAAAGTTAAGAGGCCAATTATTCCCCCACCACCACCTCCAAAAATTTCATGTCCACCTCCAACTATATGTCCTCCACCTCAGCCATGCCCAGCTGCTCCAACGTGCCCGAGACCAGGTAGACTAATTTTTAAAGATTTTTAAAAATATTTTTAGCTCCATGTCCAGTACCACCACCTCCAAGACGACCACCTCCACCTCCTCCTATGCCTTTCCCTTTGCCAATTCCCCCTAAAATTATTTGCCCTCCTCGCGGAAATATTTTTGCTACTACTATAAGTGCTCAGGTTGGTTAAATTGACAAAAAAATGTCGAACCTCACTATAAGATAAACCACTCCACCCCCATATACTTAGGGCTGAAAAAATCTAATAATGAGGTGCATATTAAATAAGGAGTATAGCTTGGGGTGCCCATTACCAGTCAAATTAAGGGCCACCCAATATTTTAAGAAATGTATCTTAAATAGATGTGTGTCTAATATTGGGGGTATATTATATCGAGGCACGTTTGTAGGTGAACATTATTAAGGGGTATCGCCCCACCTCCCTGTGGCGCTGCCTCCCAGAAAAACTTTCCCAGTGCCCCTCCCCGTCGGGGAACTAGTACCGGGTGTATCTTAAAGTGAGGTTCGACTAAAAAATATAAATAAACAAAATCATAGAATGATTGCTGCTGTAATTGCGGCATTCGATCATGTCTAGTATTACCTAGCAACACACTAATGCAGAAAAGGTTAATAAAAAAGAATTTCTAGCAAAGAAATAAATAAATTAAGGCATTTCCTTGCAACATTTGGCACTCGCACTCATTCTAGAGGCAACGATTTACCTTTCAATATATTTGATAATATTTTGGGGGATACAATAGCAAGCTTTATGAATGATAATGACAATGCAAAGTGTAATAGTGAAATGTTAAGGAAAATTATTTTGGAGGTAAAATCGAACCCTGCTATAAGATGTCCTCAAATATAAGATACCCCTCTATTTAAGGGACGGTTTTTCAATTTGGTCGAATCTGGGTGGGAGAGACTGGGTGGCTGACCCCTATTTATGATACTCCTCATTGAGCATACCTCTATTTAAGGTACCCTCAATATAAGATACACCTCTATTTAAGAGACGGTTTTTTAAAATTTGGTTGACCTTTGGGTAGGGGAGTTTTTATTGAGGGAGTCCCTATTTGATAGGGGAGTCCCTAGTTGAGGGGGAGTCCCTATTTAAGGGGGGAGTCCCTATTTAAGGGAGTCCCTATTTAAGATACACCCCAGTATGTGGGGTATCTTGTAGCGAGATCTTGTTTATTTTTGAAAAACAAGCTAGATATGAAAAATTTTTTTAAAGAATATTTCAACGGATCTTGAATTGTCTAAACGAAGGATACAAGCAATCGCAGAGCTCGCTATGGGTGATGGAGCGCGTGTTAATGTGGTAATTAAAATGACAAGTCTAAGTACTCCTTTTAAGCTTTTCCTTAATTTTCTGATCAAGGCTAGATAAATATGTCATTCCGGGAACAAAATTGTTAAGATATAAAAACATTGTTAAGACACTTTCTTGGGACCAAGAACCACTGTGTTTATGCATAACGGAAAGGGCTGTAATACCGGGATTTAATATAGTTTAAATTTAGTAGAGTGCAACCACTTTTCCTCCCCAAAAAGAATTGACTTAGCCTAATCCACCAAAACCCCAACCCTCTACCACCAAATTTAAGCAGCTCAATTAGTTTCTTAACTTAAAATGAGCCAATTCCAACTCCAAAAGTAAATTATTTTCGCTCAATAACTCACTAAAAATGTCAGTTTTTATGTTAGAATTCTAATTTTAACAATTCCCAATAAGAGATGGATTCAATGTTTTAAAGGAGTACAGCAAAAAAAATTATAAATTTTTCAATTAAACTCACACACAATTAGGTATGTGGATCAGGAGAATTCACTTTTGTTGTACACGCAACACAATATTGCCAAGAAGGAAATGAAAGTGGCTCCTGTTATGCATTTAGTTTTAATGAAAATTAGAATAAAATATTTAAAAGGTATTTGATAATAAAATCAATGTAAAAATCAAATGTAAATACAGATTAAAAAAAATTTTTTTTATTAAATATATAGACATGAGATTAAAAAAATTTCTCTTGAAAGGTTTCTTATTCATTCTTCAATTCAATTTTTGTTTAATACGGATTAGCAATGAATTTCATTTTATATACGTTGTTAGGAACTAAAATTTAAAATAAGTATATAATGTAAATTTAATTAAAAATATAATATTAAGTATTTAATTTTAAAAAATATTAATTCCAAGTTAAGATAAAGTGAATAATTTTAAGGAATTTAACACTCCATCTTAATTATTCGACTTTTTTTCTTTTTGGGAAAAATATATAATTTTGGGCACATTCAGTATCCCGCCCCATCCCTATTTGAGTCTCAGATTAATTTTTTATAGTCTGAGACTCAACTAGGAATGGGGGGGGACTACTACGGTACTTATGCGAGTATATTGATAATTAATAGAAATACAGTACATACGCAGGCAAAAAATACATTCCACATAAATGCAATAACCATGATAACAAGAGCCGCATTCTGTAAAAATTTTTTGTTAAAAGTATAACTTTTTTTAATTTTAATTTAACTTCTATGTAGTCATATATTAATTTTAAATTCAAAACTCCATCCAAAAAGATGCTTATAAACCCAAGGAAACAGGGTAAAACTTCAGTCAGTAAGAACTGAGAGTCGGTTAACTAGTTGATTTTAACTAAGCTCTTCCTTTTTTTGTGTTCAATCAGCCTAGTGCTCGATCAAGCGGTATACTGAACCATTAACCCTGTGTCTCTGGGAAACATTCATTCACATCTATTTCCCCAGTCCTAAATAGGTTAAAAATTTTCAGTTTTCGGTCCATATTTGATCCATATTTTGAGATTTTTAGTCCATATTATATGTCCATATTTTCGATTGATAGTCCATATAAATCCCATCCCTATTGATGAAGGAAAATAAATAAGTCTTTTTTGATTTTAATAAATTTTACATTTGTATAATTTGAAGGGCCTGTAATAATTTGCGGAGCCCTATGCATAATTCGTGAGGCTCGAATTTCAGTATTATTTTGAAGAATTTGTGTTTGAAAATCAGTCTTATTCTGAAAAATAAGTGCTAAAAGATCAGTTTTATTCTGTTGTATTACTTCTCTAAGTTCTGTGTTACTCTGTCTAATCTGTGCTTGAAGGTCAGTTTTACTCTGTTGTATAACCGCTCGAAGTTCATTGTTGCTCTGTTGAATTTCTGCACGAAATTCAGCTCTCAAAGCTTCTTTTAAATTATTCTCTCTTTCCATCATTTCGATTCTAAGACGCATAATTTCGTTCAGACAGCGTGTCTCCACGGTTGGATCAACTTAAAGATGTTTATTTATTAAGTGAAAGGAAAAACAAAATCGACAAAAAATAATGGCGCTTGTCTAGTTTATGCGTCCAATTATCAAAAAATTGGATTTTTTTTGGTATTGCAAAGTTGGGTTATGGTTACAAAGCATTTCAAAATGTCCGGGACATACGGCCACTGGGTCTGGGATTATTCCTTACCACATCCCTCGAAATTTCTGAAAGTTATAGACAATTTTAAAAATATCAGAAAAACGGTTCACTGACCCAGTGGACGTAGACGCCAAAATACTAGGGTAGTATTTTGGATGCCCCCATAAATTAAGCTGTAACTCAAAAAATCTGAAAATAGATTAACCATTTGAAGACTTAATCCAAAAAATCAAAATATGATTTTAATAAAATGTCAACACACTAGCCTTTTATAATTTTGAGAAATGTTTATGACACCTAGAGAATCGATATTTAAAAATGCTATAATTTCTACCATAATGAACTATTTGGGAGCCTCGCCAACGAATAGTAGCTTGTTGTTCCATAGAATCCAACAAGCTAGAAATTGTTGCAGACGCAACACAATAATGCCAAGAAGGAAATGAGAGTGGCACCTGTTATGCATTTAGTTTTAATGAAAATTATGACGAAAATATTTAAAAGATATTTGATAATTAAATCAATGTAAAAATCAAATATATCACAGATTAAAAATTTTTTATTAAATATTTTTTATTATATATTTTTATTAAATATATACAGACATGAGATTTAAAAATAATTTTTAAGTTAGTTTTGTTCATTATTACAATTCGTTTTTAGTTCTGTTTTTAATGTTTTGTTTAACAAAGAGTAGCCAAAGAAGAACTAAATTTAAAATATATTATTTAAATATAATTAAAAATTGAATATTATTTAAGTAATTCAATTATAAGCTGAGATACATATGAATAATTTTAAAAAATTGTACACGTGACTCTAACACACCCTCCCATCTGCTTCATTCTTTAATGCCGCGACTTTTTAATGAACCGAAAAAAAATAACACTTGTTGGAATAACATGATCAGCCTATATATTAGGTACTTTATTAATATCCCACCCCTATTTGAGTCTCAGATTAATTTTCCTTTTTCAATATCATCATTTTTTCCTTCAAACATTACAGGTAAAAGGCAAGTATTAGTAAGGAAAAGATAAATGACAACCGCAAAAATCGGCCTAACAGCAAAATTTAACATTTATAAAGAAGATTTGACCGTTTCGAGAAAGGAAGAATAAAAAGAAAAATTAATCTGAGACTCAAATATGGAGGGGGCGGAAATTAATAAAGTACCCTATATTACATAGTCGGCGCATATAAAGGCTTGAAGCATTTGACAATAATAACAAAAATAAGGCGCATGCACTACTTTTACTTATCCATTCGATCCATTTTTCTCAATTAAAAATTATGTTTTCAAGTTGAGGTGTTTTGAAAGCAATGATTCCATCCTAAATTCCTTCTTTAGTGGTGTATTTTAGGCATGTCACTGGTTGAGAATATTCGGGTCGGGAAACGTTCGGGTTTCTAAGTATCAAGTGACAACGCTGTTGTTTGCACTACTTTTACTTATCCATTCGATCCATTACTATTCGATCCATTTACTTTTCCATTTACTTTCCATTTACTTTTTTTACGATCCATTTACTTTTTTTCGATCCATTTACTTATCCATTCGATCCATTGTTCGTTCTTTGTTATGCCTCTGATTATATGAAGTGAAGAATAAAGAAAAGGAAGCGAAGATCTGTGTAGAAATTCCATCGTTCAACATTTAAGCGTGACATCTTTGCGGCTCCCCAAAACCGACCTCTAGTCGCAAGCTGCTTTGCGAAGAAAAAAGAATTCGAAAGGGGAGACAAAATCGCTAGCGACTTTTCTATCTCTATTATGTACCTTTTTTGTCGCAAGACAGCACGTTTTTTATGTGAACTTAGCATAAGCGAATTCATTTTGTATAAAAATTGAAAAAAATTTTACCAAAAAAGAGAACCCAAATTTGGAAAACAAAAAGTCAAAGCAAAACAATAAAGCTCCAAAACAAGTAACCGATACAATACCAAATGAAGACCAAACACACAAAAATTGCGAAAAAATTTTTTCTGGCTAAATTTAAATTATAAATGAATGAGTTTAAAAATTAAATAAATAAAATAAACGACTATTAAAAATCGTCAATGCTAAATTAAAATTAAAAATTTTTTAAAAATTATATTTTAATTCAAAAATGGTTTGATTAAAAATTTGAAAAACTAAAAAAAAATTTTTTCTGTCATTTCCCAATTCTTTGAACATTCCATTCAGCCTGGCAAAGAGGACAACGATTATTTTGTTTAACCCAAAGAGACATACAACCTGTAAAAAATATTTTTAATTTAAGAAAAATATTTAAAAAATTTTCTGAATTTTTTTGTTGGAAAATTTTCAGAAAATTACAAAATTATGCAAATCTCGAAAATTTTTCAATTCTTTTGTATTCAAAAAACAATAAAAATAATAAAAAATAAAATAAAAATTCAAGCAAAAATTTAAAAAAAAATTCGAAGATATTCGATAATTTCCTGAGGATTTTTAAATTTTTTTGACAGATTTTAAACTTTTAAATATCTTTTAAAAAATCCAAAATACCCACACAAATGAAAACAGTGATTACATTCGCCCCATATTACAACACATTCTTGTGCTTTTGATTCGGACTGGCATCGAAGACAGGCCTCTGAAGAAAAAATATTTTTAAAAAATTTCCTGAATTTATTTTTGTACTATCGCATTATTAGCCCACAATTTTCTATTCCTTTTAGTTATAAGTCAGATTTGTAGAGCCTACAATGACTGAAGCCGGGTTTCATACTTAAAACATCTGAAGCCGTGAATTCTTTAAAGGTTAGTTCCGAAACCCCTATCAGGGCCTGATCCAGGTTCGAATTCTAGTGAAAAAAGTCCGGCCCTAGTTATAAGGAAATTAGAAATATGGGCCAGTCGCTACCTGCGACATTGGATTTTGAATCGGCCCGCTCGATCTTTTTCGAGCCAAAACTCGATGATAACCACCTGCCTATAATACGGGGCCACCAACCCTACCAATAATGTGATAGTACTTAACTTTAAAATTACCCATTAGATGAACTCTACAAATTGCACAAGTATCACATTCTACATCCCATGCCCATGTAGCTATTAAATTCCATCGTTTTAAAGTAAACGGTTTTTTGGGTTGTTGATTTGTTTTATTGGAAGATGAGGAAGATTTTGATTCTTCATTAATTTCCATTTTTTGTTTAAAAATTAATTTTTAAAAAGAAAATTTAAAAAAAGAGAGAATTTAAATGTATATATCCAATCGAACCTCGTTTTCAGAAACTCCCTCCTCTGGAACAGAAAAAGTATTTTATAATGGGGGGGGGGGGGGGGAGGGGCGGCTTTAAAGCTAGTTGGTAGGAAGAAGGGCCTCTTCCCCAAAGTAATGGCCATCCAAATTCGAAAGGTGTTTGTTAAATTGAGAACACCCACACCTATTACCGGCCATACAAATTTCAAAAAACGTACCTTAAATAGAGGTGTATCCTATTAGCGAGGTTCGACTGTATTGAGCAATAAAAATAAATGCATTTGAAAGAAAAAAATTAACAAAATTTTATTCTTGGAAAGGAGAAGCTCAACAAAGAAATTTCTAAAAAATCAGATCATTTTTAATAGCAAAAAAATAACCGGTGATTTTAATTATTATTTAATTAACACCTGATTTAGGGAAGTTTAAGAAAGAAAAAAAAATATTTTTGAAGTGGTCAGGAACTTTGAATTATTTTTTGAATTTAATATTTTCGGAAAAAAATTTTTTTCTAGAAAATTTCGAAAAAAAAATTTGATTAAAAAAATTCAAAAATTAATTCAGAAGATTAGTCCAGACCAAAATACAAAGAAGAATAAATGCCCAAGGATAAGGTTGTCGGGTATATGTACCACATTCTTATATAATTGCAAAAAGAAGCAAAAGAACGAAAATAAAAAAATTTTTTTGGTTGTCCATTTCGGTTGTGGGTTTTAAGTTCAGGTTGAAACTAGGATTCGAGCTCCGTTTGTCTCTGGAGGAGGGAGGAATTCTCCTTCATCCAAGAGTTAACTCTCATGGGTTCCTTCGTCCTCACTCCCCGACCGTTAATTCCCGTGAAATCGATCCACGTTAGTAGTTATCCGTAGGGGACCGTCGCGGCTGTCAATAACGACAAAAGGGAACATAAGCCTTTTTGGGACAATTTATTGCCAGCCGGTCAATTAAAACCTATTAAGGGGGTGTTTCGACCTTTTATCTTGCCGCAATTTGTAATTATGTTATCTTTTATCCCTTTGAAGTTGCCGACAAAAAATAACACAATTATTTACAAATTGTTTTTCCCGCGACGGTGATTTTCGCGCAAAATTTTAAAAACAATTTGTAATACAAATTGTTTTTTCTCGCGACGGTGGTTTTCGCGCAAAGCCGCGACGGTGACGACCCTTGTAAATAAATCGACCCTTGTAAATAAAAATACGACCCTTGTAAATACAAATTGTTTTTTCTCGCGACGGTGATTTTCGCGCAAAAATTTTTTAAAGGCATACAGTGTAAACCTTGAGTCAATTAATACAAGGATACTAATTGATATACTTATCTTTTTATCCTTTGATGTGCCGAAAACTTTTTTAAAGGGTTTATTTATCAATTTTATTATATTTTAACTAAATGTTTTCCCATCATAAAGTTTAAAAGGTGTGCCCCAAAAAATTGTAATTTATAATAGCAAACTAAATGGTTCCCTAAAATTTCTATATTTAAAATAATTTGCGGGTGTGAAGACTTAAGGAGTTACTATAAATAAACAAAAATTCAAAAATAATTAAAAATAAATTAAAATTAAAAATAAATTCCTATTTTTATTAAATTTATATAAAATAAAATTTTTATGGAAGGAGAGATATTTGTTCTTTCTCGGATAAATCCAAATGAAAGAGCAGGAATTGTGGATAGCTATATATAGTCATTCTCATATTCAAAGGAGATTTTCTCGACCACCCAGTTTACATTTTATCCATTTATATACACTGAAACCCTGGAAAAAAGGGGCGTGGCTTTTTTATAAACTTTTTAAATAAAAATTTTAAAAATTAGAATTTTTAAGGTTAAATTAAATTTCCTGCCATTTTCTAAAATCATTCTTAAAATTTTTTCAAAAAATAATGGCAATCAATATGTCCAACAAAAAAGCTCTCATAGGACAAATTCTCCCTGAAATAGAATTTAATATTACTGCAAACGGCCTAACAATTTCTGCTTCTGAGCGTATTTCTACTCCACGTTTTGTGCCTTTTGACCATGCCGGACGTTGTCGAGAATGCAAGGGATCTGAAGTGGAACTCGACTTTGTTGTCACCAAAGAGGGGGTGACTTGTTATTGTACGCGAATTAAAACACCCACATTCATACCGTTTGACACCATCCATGATCTTCCAGGACACTGCTTTTTTAAGGTATTTATTTTTAAAATTAAAAATTATATTTTTTAAAATTATAGATCAAGAACAAGGGTCGAATCTTCAACATTGAACATGGATCTCCACCATGTGCAGCGACTCCTATTATTAAAAATATCCAACCGGAGATAAAAGAAGTTGAAGTATCACCAATAAAACCACCATCACCTAAGAAGATAAAACAAGAAATCCCCGCTGATGAAGAATTCGAAAATATTCTTCAGGAATTCTTCGACAACATAGGTTGTACCACTACTACTACTACTACAGCCACTGTTCCGATAGAAATAGAAAATAGTGAAGAAAAAATTACAAAAGAACAGGAAAAAGAAGTTATAGAAAGTCCCCCTCATATTGAAAATTTAGATAATATACCACTTCCTTGATTTGTAAACCTAATCTTTTTTAAATCATTTATTTGTATTTATTAATTTTAATGGAATCAATTAATTTTTCTAGTAAAGAATTGAAATTTAAACTTCCATTCGGCTTAATTATTTCTGGACCAAGTTCCAGTGGAAAGAGTACTTTTCTCCTAAAATTTATTACCCAGGCATTAGATTTAATCGATCCCCCTCCTAAAAGTATTCTCTATTGTTTTGGTGAAATGAGTAATATTGTCCCCGTTCTTCAAAAATCTGGTGTAAGTGTTTTCGCTGGTGTGCCGCCCGAGGATGTAATTAAAAGACTTCCAAAACCTTCTCTGGTTATTTTAGACGATTTATTGCTCTCTATCGATGAAAAATATTTATCTGAATTATTTACTAAAAAGTCACACCACCAAAATTTTTCTATAGTATTTGTGACACAAAACTTATTTGAAAAGAAAATTAAAGTTGCCCGACAAAATGCTCAATATATAGTTATTATGCGTTCTCCAAACTCTGTTCTTTCCGTTAGAAACATTGGTGCTCAACTTTTCCCCAAAAAATTAGATTATTTTCTCGATTCCTATCGGCAAGCAACAAACATTCCTTATGGATACCTTTTAATTGATATGCATGCTTCTTCAGATTCAACATTACGTCTTCGTACAAATATTTTTAAAGACGACAACGAAAAAATAATTTTCATTCCTAAAAATGGGGTCTAAATCTCAATGCAATATTAGTTCACTTATAATGGATAATAAAGATTTTTTAAATTTATTGGCAAGATCTAAATCGGATAGCAAACGTCATCGCATGCTTAAACAGGCTAACAGTCAACAACTTCTCGCTATAGCAGAAATATGTTTGAATATTGTAAAAGCGCGTTATCAACTAACTATTCGCCAACGGAAACGTCTTTTACCGTATGCCGAATTTGTCCGCAGAATGAGTCGTGCTAGAAGTGAGAGAGGAGCAAGAAAAATTATTTCACAGAAGGGAAGTGGGATAGGAGGTGTCCTTACAGCTCTTCTTACCCCTATACTTATAGAAATCGGAAAAAAAATTATAAAAAGTGATACCGATACAAATTAACTATTCATTTATATTATCATTATTCATTTTAAAAATTTTAATAAAAATTTAAAAAATATGGCAAATAAATTTATTCTTGTCCCAGAGGATATTTATCGTGGTCTTACAACAAGCGATGTAGGGAACCAAATCTAGATTTTACTCGTCGTGCTTTAGAAAGATCTAAAAGAAGAAAAGAAAGTGAATCCTCTAAAAATGTTCACTATAATCAAGAGTTAAGGCGATATTTACAACTAAGAAATGAACGCGAAAATAGACCAGTAAAGGTTGAACTAGTTAACAATAAATCTAAGGGCACTATTGTACCCAAAAGTAATTCAAGACGCGCATCGTATATTTCTGCAAACTATGACATAGATAACGACGACAATTGGATTAGTGACAATTCTTTTTCATATTATCCCCAAGAACCCCCTAATCAAGCATACAATATTGTCCCTTCTCTTACTTCATCCTCAAATCATTCAACAACTAAAAGTGGACAAAATTTAGAACTAGATCCAAGGCCTACATCAAATCAAGTATTAGAAAGAAATTTAAAAAATAATGGTAAAAGAATTAAAATAAAGAAAGAAATAAAAAAGAAAGGGAAACCAAAGAGAAAAACAAATAAAACATTTTCTCTACCTGAAGATATTGTAGAACCAAACTCTGTTATAGCATCACAAAATGCACCATTAAGTCCCTCTCCCCCCATACCTCTAGAAGTAACAAAGAGAGAATTAGACTCGACTGACTCAGATGTGTTTAAACGTAGAAAAAATACTAATCCTAGACAAGAAAGACTAAAAGAGATTGCGCAAGTGGAGAGAAAACGAAAAGTATTAGAAAGAAAAAGAGATATTAAAAAATATAGAGTTCCTATAGACCAAGCAGCTTTAGCTCAATTTAGAAAGGAAGATGATATTAAAAGACGTCAAAAACTGAAAAGAAAATTTGTTATTCCTGAAGGAACTACCCTTATCCCCTTTAAAAGAGTTAGAAGACCTGTTACAAAGAAACAATCAGAAAATGCATCAAAAAGTTGGATTAAAAGATTAGCCGCTGCAAGATTCAAAATAGGAAAAAATAAATGGGCAAAACAAAAACCTACACAAGAGGATATTAATAAATTTAAACCTACACTTTGGTAATTTTTAAAAATGGCTGATTTTACAAAACTTCTCGACAGACTTTACAATGACCCCAATTCCCCTTCAGCTTATGCAGGCATAGATAGTTTATGGAGAGAGGCAAAGAAAATTTTTAAACATATACCAAGAAATGTAATCAGAAATTATTTGGAGGGGCATCGTACTTATACCCTTATGCGCCAAAAGAGGGTGAATTTTAAAAGAAGTAAAACTATTGCAGCAGGGTTTATGACAGATGTACAAGTGGATTTAGCAGATATGCAGTCTCTCTCTAGGCATAATAAAGGAAATCGATATATACTTTTGGGAATAGATGTATTGTCCAAACGAGTCTTCACTACCCCTTTAAAATCAAAGAAATCAGAAGACATGTTGGAAGCTTTTCGTAATCTTATTACCCAGATGCCTATGAAACCCCACAGGATATTTTCAGACAAAGGGACCGAATTTAAAAATCGATTATTAAAAGAATATTTTGAAAGAGAAGAAATAGCAAAATATGAAGCAACTCATTCTACAGTAAAGGCATCGCTAGCAGAAAGGGCTATTAGAAACTTAAAACAAAGACTTTACCGATATTTCTCTCAAAATCACAAACTTAATTGGATAGATATTTTACCAAAAATTATTGAAGGAATTAATAAATCTTACTGTCGTGTGCATGGAATGCGTCCAATAGATGTTAATTTTAAAAACGCTCAAAAAGTATGGGAGAAAATTTATGGAAATATTTTTTCAGCTAAAAATTCCAAGAAACCAAAATTCAAAAAAGATGATTACGTAAGAATTAGTCGAGACAAGGGGCATTTCGAAAAAGGTTATCTACCAAATTGGGGAGATGAAATATTAGAGGTGGAAAAAGTTAAAGATCATGTGAGCCCTATATTATATAAATTGCGCGACGATAAAGGGGAAAAATTCAAAGGATCCTTTTATGAAGATGAAATGTCTAGAGTAAGAAAAGATGCAGCAACAGAGTACCGCATAGAAAAAGTTATCCGAAAAAAGAAAAGAGATGATGGAACATGTGATATACTTGTTAAATTTATTGGTTACCCAGAAAGAGAATGGATTCATGAATCGAATTTAGTATAAAAGATAAATCATTTTTTCATTTTGTATCATTTTAACAAATTTTAATAAAAATGTCAAATAGCTTTTTCGTATTTTTACCGAGCAATGTCCCAGATTATTCATCAAATAGACCAAATAAATTCCGTGTACATTTACCAAAGCCACTTTATTTTAATGGAAATTGGGTGTGTGGATTGCACAGTATAAGTTATCCTTATTCATGGCCTTCAACTATTGGAACTTTGGATGAGCAATGGTTAAAAATACACTTCACAGATGATTTAGGGCAAAAACATATTCTTCGTATACCAATCCCAGGGGCATCACATACTAACGTTCAAAAATTATGCGATTTTTTAAATTCGACACTTAAACATCAAATTACTGCAATAGACCATGTTTTCGATCCTGATAGCTCGTCAAAAGATATAATTGTTTCCCCTCCAAGATTAGAAAAACGAATAAAAAGAAATGTTCTTTCTTCACCACCAACACTACCAAAAGAGAGTAAAGTATAAAATTCCTTTTTTTTCCAAAAAATTTTTAATTACTTTTCTTAGCTATCTTCACCACCAAGAATAGCAGATGTAAAAAAAGAATTAAATAAAGGTCAAAAGGTTATTGTTCCTTCCTCCCCTCCAAAAACAGTGGATAAAAATAGCCAAATATTAAATGATGGAAATAAAAAAATAAAATTAACACAAGACCAACCAAAACAAGAAAAATATGTTGCGCAACCCAATAATGAGGGAAAAATAAAAACCAATGAAAATGTTCCATCTCAAAAACCTTTAAAAACAGATGGTCAGAAAGTGGAAATAAAGAACGAGAAAAGTCAAATTAAAAGTGAAAAGGTCATTACCACACCAAGCCCTGCTAAAATTGGAAAAGATAGAAAAGATCCAGAACCAAAATCATTAGAAAAAATAGAAAATGATAGAATTAAGAAAACAATTGTAACACCTGTCATCACTACTCCCTTCTTTTCATTAGGATTAGCAGAAATTGAAGAAGAGGAAAACAATAAAACAAATAAAGAAGAGGAAGAGTTTGAATTTTCCATAGGGAACGAAAATGTGTCGGATAACAATAATTACAGTGATAGTTCAAAATTTTTATTATGGAGGGGTGGTATACGATTAAGTGGAAATTTGACCATGCTCAAAAATATTATAGACTCAATTAATTTTGAATACAACATAGATTTTGCAAGATTTAGACTTTTATTTAATCATGAAAATATTGATCACATTTCTTTGTCACCACAATTAGGATATGTTCTAGGATTTGAAAACCCTCAAAATATTAAAAATAAGGAAGTTGCAAAATATGGATCTGATCTAAGAGGAGGATTTTCTAGTTTTGCTGTATATGCAAATGGTCTTACAGAGAATATGATTATTGGGAATACACTCAGCTCTCTTCTGCGAGTAGTTTCTGTTTCTGGTGCAACACCAGGAGAATATAACGAAAAGATTTATGATACACCCATATATGCCCGTGTCCTACCTAGAGAGATTAATGAGATAGAGATAGAGTTAAGAACATTGGATAATGGACGATTAGTTCCTTTCGCATACGGAACAGTTTTAATAGTATTGATATTCAAAAAAGTGATAAATTTTTAAAATCCATCCATTTATTGTATTCATTTATTTTTTTTTCATAAAATTAATTTAACAAAATGGTACATATTTTATTCGATACTTCTACAGTAGGATATGATGATTTTATTCAAACACCTTTAAATATACAAGAAGGGAGCGGTTTAGAAAACACATATACTTATTTCAAAGGAGCGTCACCCTTTCAAAGAGGATATGGATTACAGGGTGGTGCGGGAATAGGCGATGTTCTTCGAGGACTTTGGCGCTTTTTTCTTCCTATTGTTCGTCGTGTGGGGACTACTGTATCAGCTGAAGCTTTAAACACTGGGCAGCGTGTGTTGGAAAGAGTAAACCAAGGAGAAAATATTAAAGAAGCTCTAACTAGTGAGGGAAAGAAGGGGATAGACACACTACTCGAGAAGGGAGGTATGCCAAAACAATTTGGAAGTGGTGGTAGTCCAAGAAAAAGTATAAAAGATAAAAGAAAGTATTCCCAGCAAAATCATAAAATCATTATTGGAAAAGTTAACAAAAAACGAGTCAGATCAGACGCATTCGGACTTTATTAATTAAAATTAAATAATTACAAAAAATGGCATACCACAAAATAGATAAAGATAGTATTAATTCGATTACAAATGCTTTGGACTTTTTTCAAATTCCTCCCACAAATGTGAGCATTTCTTCAGCAAAAGTTTTTGAAATTCTGCCAAGTAATCCCCTTACGGATACTCCATACCACTTCAAAATCCATTCTAGTCAAAATTATATTGATCTCACAAAATGTTACTTATTTACTGAATTCCGTATACGAAAAGAAGGTGCAAACGGCACATGGGTAAATCTAAGCGAAAACGACATAGTCGCCCCTATCCAATTAATTGGACATACATTTATTAATAATATGAGAATTAGTATAAATGGAAGAGAAGTTTTCAACTCCAATTCGTTAATGGCCTATAAGTCTTACCTTTCACATGAATTAAGCTTCTCAACAGCGGCAAAAAATTCCCATTTAAATGTTGCAGGGTATTATGGAGACACAGGATTAAACTTACAGGCAGGAATAGGATTTAATTCGAGGAAAGCACGTTTTGGGACAAGCAATACAGCACAGTTTATGGCAAAGATAGATGCCGACCTTTTCAATCAACCCTTATATTTAATTAACCATTGTGAAATAGATATAGAAATTCTCCCCAATGATTCACGTTTTGTTTTAATTGCCCCACCAACAGCAGCAGGAATACCCCAAACAAATCGTTACCGTTTCGAAGTGACTAATTGTAAGCTATATGTGAAAAAAGTCGATATAATGGATGGGTTAGCTCTCGATATAGCAAAAAAGTTGGATATTCGACCCGCAAGATATGCCATAAGAAAGACAATGATGAAACCATTATTTATTAGTCAAGGTCGCTACGAGTTCAATGCAAATTTATTTATGGATCAAATTCCTAGGAGGATAATACTTGGGTTAGTCTCAAATAATGACTACGTGGGAGCTATTGACAGAAGCCCTTTTAATTTTCAACCCTTCAATATAAGAGAAATTAGTATAATTGCAAATGGTCGAAGTTATCCTCAGGCTCCCTATGACTTGGATTTCCCCAATGGAAAATTCGCGAGAGCATTTAATGATATGAACGAGGCTATAGGTTTTTCAAATTCCCTGGAAAGCAATGGAATATCTTTTGAGCAATATGCCTACACGCATTGCATCTTCGTATTTAACCTTACAAATAGTGGCGAGGATCAAAGTGGACTTTTTGATTTAATTAGAAATGGTACAACAGCCGTTAATATAAAATTTAGTCGACCAATTCCAGAGGGAGGGGTAATGCTTATAGTAATGGGTGAAGCTGACTCACTTATAATGCTCGATAAGAATAGAACGATTACCAGTGATACAACTATTTGATTATCATTTCATTTATTTTCCATTTTCATTCTCTTTTTTAAATTGTATTTTTTTTTAATTATAGAAGTAAAAATGTTTTCTAAAAAAGTTTCCTTTATTATTTTCTTATTACGAATCTTCCTTCCCATATGTGGATTAACGGTTGAAGAAGGGGTTAATATCAAAGAATTACCCGAGTATCGCGAATATTTAAGACAAGTAGCTGACAGGCATATAATTTTAACAACAACTCAGGCTTTGCCAAGGAAATCAGCTATTGGTCCCTTTGCTAATTTTCCCTCTATACAGTTATGTAAGGATGCGCCCTCTTCAAGTGAAAATTACTATACCCATGTCTATTGCTGGGTAATGCTCCTCCTCTATGCACTGCTAGTGCTTAGTTTAATTATTTATCAATTACGCTCATTTGTTTGGCTAGGGACTACGATCCCTAAAAGGAAAAATAAAAAAGAAAATAAAGAAATAGAACTTAAAATATTAGATGAACAGTATACAGATTACAAAAATATTGGAATCAAATCCACAGACGAGTCAGGTGTTCAGAGGATGTCTATCGTGTGATCGACTTCCAGACTACAATTCAATACAATATCCCGCAGCTTTCATTTTGAACTTGGACCCCCAACATTTAGAAGGATCTCACTGGGTGGCAATATATGCAGAAGGAAAAGAAAGACCTATTAATTATTTCGATAGTTTAACACTTTTTAATACTCAAAAACCCAAAAATGGATGTATAATTAATAAATTCCTACACCAATTCCCACAAATAATTAGAAATTGTAAACCTTACCAATCGCCCTTAGCCAAAACATGTGCCCACCACTGTATATGTTTTATATTTTTCCTTTCTCAAAATTGTACATTTAATGAATATATTTATATGTTAGATAGTGAACCCTATCCAGATTTATTTGTTAAAAAATTTGTAGATAAAATGATTAACTATTAATGCTCCTCAATTTATTACCATAGGAAATTTTAGGCATATTAAAAAAGATCTGCAACCGCATCCAAAAGAATTACGATAATTGGATATTTAGAGGGCGTGGCTTTTTGGTCTAATAGTATAAAGTCGAAAATAAGGGTAACATACATCGAAAAAATATTCTCGGTAATGAACCATCATCATTTTAATTTATTCGACAATTTTTATTTATATTTTTAAAATATTTATTTATTAATAATGGAAAAAAAATATTTTTTTAAAGTTAAAATTAATTACACTTCTTTTTTAAATTTTAATTTCTTAAATCATTTTATTCATATCATTAATTATTTAAAAATTTTTTACAAAAAAAAATTTTATTTGATTACTCCAAACTTTTTTTTCCCTTCAAACAATACACAATTTCCCCTCATATTTTTCTTTCCTTTTCTCCCTAAATCTTTTAATATATATAGAAAATTTTACATCTATCCATAGGATTAATCTATCTATATGAATAATGATATCTATCCATAGGAATAAATGATGCTAAGATCTTAGCTCCTCTTACAACTTTTGCTATCCAAAATAAAATTTAAGCATACCAAATATTTTTTATCCCGTTCATAAATAATTTCCATCATTTTTCAACATTCATTCATCAATTTTGATAAAATTTCCAAAATTTAGAAAAAATCAATATTTACTTTCCTTCCCTAAATCTTTTAATATATATATAAAATTTTACATCTATCCATAGGAATAAGGATATGCTATTAATTTTCCTTCTATTAAAAATTTTAAGTAACAGTTTATTTTTTCTAAATAATTCTCAAGAAAAAAAATCTTGGTACTCGCTCCCTTTTTGCTACCTGAAATGATTTCTTAGTGTAAAAATTATTATAATTAGTAAATAATTTCCTGCGTTTTATAATATTCATTCCTTATATTTCATAAATTTCTAAAATTTAGAAAAAAAATCGATAATTTGCAATAAATTTTCTCAGTTTATAATTTTCCCAAAATAAAAATCCTGCAGCTCTTTCTTCTTTAGCACTCACCTCCATCTTCAGGACCCTCCTTTACCCTTTAGAAATCATTTTTATCATCGAAACTTTTTATCCTGTTCTTAAATAATTTCCATCATTTTTCAACATTCATTCATCAATTTTTCTAAAATTTCCAAATTTTAGAAAAATCAATAATTTTATTCTTTTCTCATTAATTAAATAAATTATTCACAGATTTAGAAACATAATTTTAAATATCACGATTTTCAATAATTATTAATAATGAGTCCTCCACCAGCCAAACGTGCAAAGCTTTCGTCCGAAAACTCTCGCGCATTTTTTATTGAAAATATTCTTTCTTCAAATATTCCTTCAACAAATTTAATTGATTTACCGCAAATCGGCCAAGGACATCCAGAAAAATACGTCACAAAATTGGAACAACAAATTATTCACAATAGAAAATTCCGCTACACTAAATGCCACACGAAATTCCAAATTAAGGATGTCCCCGCAGACCCCGAAGGGCTGCTCGCTGGTATATTCCATCATTGTATTGACACAGCAATTGAAGAAAGTCGTGAGAAGGGGTATGAAGCAGATCATTTAGGATGTATTATTAGCAGCGAATTACTTGAACATGATGTGTGGACCCCTATTAGACAACTTAATGACAACACTGTCGATTCAATATTAAATCAATTCCTAAAGGTTGGTCAAAGTAAAAAACAACAAGGAACAACACTGTGGGGAAAACCCTTTGATGTAAAAATAACTACACTTGATATGAAAAATTTACCAGAACGACAAAAGACGCTTGGAGGTCGTAAAAACGCTACTACACACCACCGAATTAATAATCAATGTTTGATTAAGGTAGGATAATAAAAGAATAATTTAAATATGAATATCCTTTAGATCAATAACATTGACGGCAAAAATCATTGCCTTTTCTTTGCATTACAAGCAACACTTGTTAGCAATATAGGAGGACTTTCCCGTTCACAATTCTATGATTATTTACACAGTCGCTATGGGTCTCGAAATAAATTAAAGAAGGAAACCTATGAACTAATTAAAGAGGTTGGAGCTACATATGGTTTGAAAGAATATGCTGCAGAGGACTGGGTTGGACCAGTTGTTGATTATTGGAACAACAAATATAATGGAAAATCTACATTTAAAGTCTTTATTTTTGGATCATCTGGAAATTACAAGCCAAAGTATAAATATGGCCCCGAAATCTATGATACACCGATAATTCTCTATTACGACAACAAGCACTTTGATGGTGTTCAAAAAGTTGGGAATATTTTTGGTCAACCTTATTGTCTTTCATGCGAAGTGGTTTACAGTCATCCTCAAAATCACAGTACTAAATGTTGTTCCCGCTGCTTAAAATGTTCTCAAATTGGACCAAAGTTCCCATGCAAAAAAGAAAACTTTAATAGGTATTTTAATTAGCTAATTTTTATTAATTAATTTTAAAATAACAGGAAGTGTCTTGATTGCTGCAAAACTTTTGAAAATATTGATTGCTTTTTACATCATTTAAACAGTGGCTTCTGCAAAAATTCTAAACAATGTGAAAAATGTGGCGAAATTTACAACGTTCATGATAACAACAGAAATGGGCGAAAAGGGCATGTTTGTTTTGAAAAACACTGTGGGAAATGCGGGGATTACCATGATCCAAAAAGAGGATGCTATATAAGGCCATTAAAACCCAAGCAACGAGATCCATATCGTTTAGTAGCATTTGATTTGGAAACAATGCAGCACAAAATTACAAATCCTGCTAAACAACAAAGAATTCATGAGACTAACTTTATTGCGGCAAAGATTGTATGTCCGAAATGTATTACAACAGATGAATGGAAAAGAAGTTTAAAAAATAAAGTTTGCAAAGTTTGCGGGCCCCACCGCACTATTACATTTTCACAACAACCTTACAACGATACAACTACAGATCATAAAATTATTTCACAAAATCCTCTAGAAGCTTTTGCCCTATGGGTATTATACGATCTTCCAAACAACTACGACACCTACATCTATTCCCACTTTGGTGGACGTTTCGATATGGTTCTCCTCTTTGAAAAATTATACAGTCAAAATTTAAATCCCGAATTGATTATGAATGGCAACAAACTTTATGAAATGAAAGTAACGAAGCGACCAAATTCAAATCCTAATATTGTATTTCGAGACTCCTATAATTTAATGCCTATGGCTCTAGCAGCGCTGGTCCCAACATTTGGCTTAGAAGTAGAAGACAAGCCATTTTTCCCGCATTTATCAAATCGACCAGAAAACTATGGAAAAAGAATATTCCCAACAAAAGAAGATTATTTGGCAGATGGAATGATGCCCACCAAAAGAAGAGAATTTGATATTTGGTATGAAGAGAACAAAAATACTCCCTTCTTATTGGATGAAGCGCTGGCAAGCTACTGTACTAATGATGTTGAAATATTAATGTGTGCGCTTATCGCCTTTAGAAATGAATTTTTTGAAACAACAAAGAGAACATCACATAATGGAATTGATGCTTTGAGGGAGTGTATGACTATTGCAAGTGCGTGTATGAAGCATTTCCGCACCAACCATTTAGAAAAGGAACATCTGGCAATAGTACCTGAAAGAGGATATGAAAATGTGGATAACCAAAGTCTTTTGGCATTGAAGTTCTTCCAGTGGTATAGAGAGGAAAACAACGTAGAAATTCAAACAGCACACTGGAAAGGGGAAAAGGTGGTGGGAAAATTTAAATTAGATGGGTGGATAGAGGAAGAACAGTTAGGAATAGAAGTTAATGGGTGCGCCTGGCATGGTTGTAAAGATTGTTATCCGCGTGACAACATGATTTTACCTAATGGATTAACAGCAGGAAAGAAGCGACAAAAAGATAAAGAAAGGATGGAATATATTTTAACCCAGATACCAGAAGTGAAAGTTTATTGGCAGTGTGAGATAGAAAAAATGTTAAGAAGAGATAGAGAAATGAAGAAGAAGTTTGATAATTATTTGGATGAAGGTCCTTTGGAAATTAGAGATTGCTTTTTTGGAGGGCGCACCGGACCACTTAAACTTTTTCATAAGGCTAACGAAGAAGAAAGAATATCCTATTACGATGTAACATCACTTTACCCGTTCACTAATTTTATTACCAACTACCCCATTGGGCACCCAATTGTGCATAATTTAAATGAAGAAGTTAATTGGGTAACATCAGCTGACAACAAATACCCATTGGCACTCTTGAAAGTATTTGTTATTCCACCAAGAAATATTGATATTCCTATTCTTCCTGTGAAATTAGACGAAGAGAGACTACTTTTCCCGCTGTGTGCCAAATGTGCCAAAATGTACCCAAATGGAGGAAGAAATGAATTTTATAATTGCCAACATAGTGATAGACAAAGAGGATGGGTCAGCACGTGCACATCTATTGAATTAAATGCAGCATTGGACGAAGGATATATTGTCACCAAAATATATCGTGTATTAGAATATCAGCAGGCAGACAACGAGCTTTTCCGTCCATACATGCGGGAATTTCTTGCCCATAAAATCCACGCTTCAGGCTTTGATGAAAAAATAAGAGGAAATAGAGAAGAAGAAGAGAAATTTGTGAAAGAGTGTTGGGAAATGTTTGGAATGAAGATAGAAAGGGAAAAGATGATACCAAATAAAGGAAAAAGGGCAATTGCAAAGTTGGCTGTAAATAACCTTTGGGGGCGTTTTTCACTGAGAAATCAAGGATTTACCCAGACTCACATTACCGACGACCTAGCTGAACTTGGGGAATACATCCACAACAATTCTATAGAAGTTGCAGCAATTGAAGAATTAAACAGTGAAACATTAATGATACGTTATTCAAAGAAGAAGGAATGGATAGAAGAGCATGATAGTTCAAATGTGGTGATTTCGTTATGGACAACCTCAGCCGCACGCTTGCACCTCCTGAAGTTGATGCAAAAAGTGGTACGAACACCTGGGTGTTCACTACTTTATACTGGTATTTTTTCTTAATTTTTATTCAAAATTTATTTTTATTCTTCAGATACTGACTCATTAATCTTCGCCCACCCCGAAAACAACAACCCACTTGAACTCGGACCACACCTTGGCGATTTGACTGACGAATACCCACAGCATCACATTCTTGAATATTGCAGTGGTGGCGCAAAGCAATATGGATTGAAGTTGAAAAGGAAGAATGGAAATGACGACTATGAATATGTCCTAAAGGTGAGAGGAATGACACTTAATTATGATGTCATGAACAATCAAAATCTAAGATATGAAACTTTTAAAGATACTGTTATTAATTTTGTTAAAAATGGTGATCGTGACCCTATATGTGTAATCTACCCAAATTTTTTACGCCCTTCAGTTGTAAATAGTTCCGTTATCTCTCAACCTTTTCATAAAATGTATAAGCCTTTTGTCGGCAAGGGCATCATACGCCCGAGCGATTTCTCTGTATTAAATTTTGGCCATGTATCTCAATAATTTTTCATTTTTTATATTGTACTCTCTACCTATCTTAACTTATTGTATTATTTTTATTTTCTATTTCTCTTACCTATGTTTTTTATCTTTCGCTTTATTTTAAAAAATTTTTCGATTTTTCATAATATTTATTTATTTTTAAATAAAAAATTTACAATTGGGAAATACTTTTTTGAAAAAATTAAGGAATGGAAAATACTTTTTTGAAAAAATTAAGGAATTGAAGATAACTATTTTAGGGGTAAAAACACATAATTAGTGAATAGAAGATACTATTTTGAAAAAATTAAGGATCAGAAGATACTATTTTGAAAAAATTAAGGAAAAGAAGATACAAAATTAATTTTAGAAATCAAAATTAAGAAAAGGGAAATACTATTTTGAAAAAATTAACAAGTGGAAGATATCGATTTTAGGGGTAAAAAAGCATAATTAGTGGATAGAAGATACAATTTTGAAAAAATTAAGGAAAAGAAGATAAAATTTATTGTTTTTTGGTGTTTTTTAGTAAAATATAGGCAAAAAGTGGTGAAAATGTATATATATGCGCGTGTAAATTGTATGCGCGTGTATTTCCTACGTGTAAAAAATCACCATCCTTGCATGTATTCAAAATCATCTACCGATTGACTAAATTTTCTTCCTCCATAACAAAGATTATCATCGTAGTCAGAAAGAGGTACGGGTGATGTTACATCAAAATCTTTTTCAGATTGTTGTGAAGTTGACTGAGTTGTTTTATCAATAAAAATATTTGCCAACCATCCTGATAATGGTTCTTCCTCAGCTAATTCTAATAATTCCAAAGGGTAATATCTATCTTCATGAGTATTTTTCTGGACTACACACAGATGATATGGGTGATTAAGTCGTATACGATGTCTGGCGTAAAAATGCGCTGCGACATTAATATTAAAAGGTGATGAAAGTCGTCCATAAGCGAGAATACTATTCGCCCCGTTTCTACTCAAGTCGTCAAAAAATAAAGTTTTGCTCATTCCGTTAATGTCCAAATAAGTTGTTTTTAATTTTTTCCCCTTTAGCTGTTTTAAAATTTTATCTCTATTTGAAGGGTGAATGAGTTGATAGCGCAGTGAGGCAATACTACATTTTAAAATTCTAGCGATTTCATCAATCAGGAAAACCATTTTATTAAATAATTTGGAAATACAAAAATTTTGGAAAATTTATAAAATGATTTTGGAAAAATGAAAGGATTCAAAAATCTTCCTACCCCTTACCCCTACGATACAGACATGCACCATCCGATTCCTCCCCCTACCCCAGACAATCTTGAGCTTTAGATGACTTCCACTCAAATATGAAAATCATTTTTAAATTTTGTTAAAAAATGAGTCAAATTATTCCTGAATTTAATCCATCCATTCCTCCTCCTGCTCTTCCTTTGAAGCCCGAGAATTTAGTACCAAAAACACTTTTCCCTGAACAGCTTCTTTGGAAACTCGTCAAAGGGAAAACTGTTCTACAATACCACCTTTGCTATGGTTATTTAATATTAATTTAATTTATGAGTTTTAATTTAAATTTTTAGAATGTCAAAATCGACTTTTCAATTCAAAAGACAAGGTAATGCGCAATGGTGAAAGAGTGGTCATCAAAATTGAACTTTGCGAAGAATGTGTGAAAGAAAATTGCATTGCAACTGATTTGTTATCAAACAAGAGAAAGAAAATTGAAAAGAAAACTTAAAACTTGAATAATTAATCTGATTTTAAAAACTTATTGTAATATTTTAAACTTTAAATAAATATTTTTTTAAAAAAATATTGTTTATTTATTTTTAGGTCCCTTGTTTCTTTCTTAGTTTTGATCCTTTACCAATTATTTTTCCCTTTTTTAAAAACATCTGGCTTTTTCTCTTCTTGTTCGAGATGCGCCTGATAAAATCTCAAATTTTGAATAATTATTGTGGAAAGGCGAGAAATAAAGGGAGAATAAAGGGGTAAATTAGGAAAATAAACAATAATAGGCAGAGAAGATTGGCACTTGTTTTTCTACATTGCTAGACATATCAACAACTATTGTTTCTTATTTTTTGTTTAATTTTAAGTTGATTGTTTTTTTTTATTTTTAAATTAATTTTTAAGTTCAATATTTTAATTTAAAAATTTGAAATGTCCTCCTCCTCTTCTTCCTCTTCCTCTTCATCGTCTTCTTCTTCTTCTTTAAATCCACCAGCAGCAACTGCTGATCTGACGGTTTTCGGTCCGAAAACTGCAGCTGAGGCGCGACGCATTGAAGAACAGCGTCGGGCTTCTGAACAGGAGCGTGCTTTAAGAAGGAATGAGAATCTAAGGAGGATTATCAACGAGAGACAACAAAGACTTGAAGAGCGGAGAAGGATTTTGTTTACAGGTGTTTATCCTATCCCTATTCTTTTTTGAAATGTTTTTATTTTCTAGTACATATCCCCGATTTTAACTCAATTGATTCTGGGGATGAGGAAGAGTTTTATTCTGATGAGGATGTGGATGATGAGAGTCTCATCCGAATTCCTAGAGCTGCTACAGCTAATGGTAACTTTTGGATTATTCTGATTGAAAATTTTAACTTTTATAGGAAGAGCACAACAAATTCAACGATTGGAGAACCGGCGGGGAAGAAGGTTAACAACAGACGAACCACTTCAATGGTTCGAGCCTGAGCGGAAAGTCCCTGAAGAACGGGACACATGTTTAGCCTGTTGGAAGGAAGGTTGTGCTTCAACCATATGCTATGGAATCTGTGGCCATCTTTCCATGTGTGAAGCATGTGCCAATAAATCATGTAGGACTTCTTTTGGGGAAAATTTCTACCCAAATTGTCCAATATGTCGTTTACAAACGCCATATTTTAAGAGTTTAAATGGTAGGATTTGTAGAGGGAATGAATAAAAATTGTAAGATTTACATAGACATGTGTGCAGTGGAATCCCTCTATAACGACACCTTTCACATGTATATTACCTATTTCTTAGTTTTTATAAGAACAATAAGGTTTAACACGGCTTAAAATTTTTTCTTCTTTTTATTCTCGTTACTTTTTTAATCGATAAAATTCTGCCAAAGAGTATCGTTACACAGGAATTCCACTATAGATTGACCGTTTCTCTACTTAATATAAAAATTTTTGTTTGGTAAATATATGTTAATGTACGCCTATGGGATCAAATTTAATGAAATCTTATATATCTTTCTTATTTTTAACAATAATGTTTTTAAATATTTTATAATTATTGAACGTATATTTACAACAATTTTAGTTGTACAAGCTGTTTATCTCCGCACATTTCATTTCATACCTTTCTTTTATATTTCCTTTTGACAAGACATTCAAAAAAATTTTACATAAATTGCCTCTAATTTTTAATTATAAAATATTTTAACCTCTGAAAACGTTTTTAGTAAATACATCATCATATAGTTTTGTATTATTTTTAACTTTTAATTTAAGTTAAACAATAAATCATAACATTCTTACTCCTATATAATTTTAAATTAATAATTAAAAATTGGATAAATGTAGAAATGTTAAAATCAATTTTTAATTTTGTAATTTTTAGATATATTACCAAATTAAATATAAAATCTGTGAATGAAGTCAATAAGTTAAGCATATTTTTGAAAAGTTTGAGTACCCGATGATTAAAAGTAATGTGCTAAAAGCAGATAGCCAGATTTCTCTTTATTTAAATTCAATACCTCCTTATATTTAAAATTTTTTATTTTATTAATATTCATTTTTTAATCAAAAAAATCAAAGTTTTAATTTATTTCAAAAAGAATAATGATAACTAAATACATACTAACCAATCAAAAAAAAAACTTTTAGCAAAAATTAAATCAAAAACCTAATTTAATAGATTATCAAGCATAGTTCGTCTTTTTTTAGCATCCCTTTTAAAGCTTCCGTTCTTTTTCTAGAAAATTGATAAAATTAGATTTTAACAACTTTCTAGCCGAAAAAAATTAGTAAATGATATAATATATATAATAGACTATTTATCATATAAGGATCAGTTTCACCCCAAAAGTAACAGTTCCATCCCTGATGCAACAGTTGTTCTAATAGTATTAGAACTTCCATCCCAAAAAGGAACAGTTCCATCCCCGGTGGAACAGTTGTTCTAATACTATTAAAACTTCCATCCCAAAAGGAACAGTTCCATCCCTGGTGGAACAGTTGTTCTAATAGTATTAAAACCTCCATCCCAAAAGAAACAGTTCCATCCCTGATGGAACAGTTGTACTAATATTATTAGAACTTCCATCCCAAAAGGAACAGTTCCATCCCTGATGGAACAGTTGTACTGATATTATTAGAACTTCCATCCCAAAAGGAACAGTTCCATCCCTGATGGAACAGTTGTACTAATAATATTAGAACTTCCATCCCAAAAGGAACAGTTCCATCCCTGATGGAACAGTTGTACTAATAATATTAGAACTTCCATCCCAAAAGGAACAGTTCCATCCCTGATGGAACAGTTGTACTAATAATATTAGAACTTCCATCCCAAAAGGAACAGTTCCATCCCTGATGGAACAGTTGTACTAATATTATTAGAACTTCCATCCCAAAAGGAACAGTTCCATCCCTGATGGAACCCATCCCAAAATGAACAGAATATTCCACCCCGAAAGGAAGGATTGGTAAATATATATTATATCATGTACTTAATATTATAATTTAGAAAACGAACACGACGTGCGAGAACAGTGGAGCCTACACGTTCATGAGCTTCCTGTTCATATTGTGGTTCAACAGGTCCACGTGTTTCTTGCAGGTCTTCGTGTTGAGCATTTAGATCTTCCCCAAATCTAGACCCTTCGTGAACTTGAGGAACTTCATGTACTAAAATTTCTTCTTGAACTACAGGTCCTTCGTTAACTTGAGGATCTTCAAGTACTATAGGTTCTTCGCGAACTCGTTGAGCAGCAGCGACGTCGAGAAGATTCCTTAAAGCATTTTCAACGTCGTTGATGGAAACTTGAGGTTCAAATCGACGAAATATTTGACGTACTAAATATTGAACTTATATTTAAAAATATAAATTTTATTAAATACCAGCTGAAGATCTTGCAGCACGTGATTCAGCCAGAACCTTTCTTTTATTTCCAGATAAAGTCCAGATAGGTTGTTCATGAGCCCGATCATTATCCAGATTATCGACCAAGCGTTCTGGAGTTGACCCGTCAAGATGTCGAACCCTCCAGTACTCGAGAGCCTCCGCACATGATTCGTGCTAAATATATTTTATAAAAATGAAATTCGTTATAAAGATACATGTAGCCCGATTATATCATTTTAGACACCCGGATTTCTTAAAAAAATAGTGTATCTTATAGTTAGGTCCTACTATATTAATTTTTCAAAAAAAATTAATTTTATTAAAATTATTTTATGTGTCTACCCCTTCTATATATCGAACATCCTCCCATGTTGGTTGATATGGATTGGCCCACTTCACCCAAAATCTCTCGACACTAGCACCGCACTTGCAAATTATCTTCAGTTTAGTACATATTCTTCTAATTTCGTATTCTAAATTTAAAAAAAATATATGTAAAAAATTTAAAATTATAATTTAGAATTACGACGCTCTTCAAGCACAGGCAATGTATGTACATGATCTTAAATATAGAAATATTTTAAAAATATAATATAAAATTTAAGATAAGTTTTTACCATCTTGGTCAGCTCCACCACCATCTCCACCAAGTCCTGGCACGTGCCTACCAAGTCCCAAGTCATGTCCAGCAGGGTCTAGCACATGTCCCTCACCATGTTGAAGCTCATTTACAAGAACTGATAAATTGTTACATTTACTTAAATTTCTAGATTGAAAAATAACCATTTCCGCGATATTGTTGCCCTCGCCTTAATTCTCTATCAGGTGTTCTTGGTTGGAAACCACGTGCTTGAACAACTCCTAAGAACTCAATACCTATACAAAAGATCTCTTTCAAAATAAATTTTTATATTTGATCCACCATGATCCTCGTCACGTGCAATATTGTCTTCATCACGTGCATCGCGTCCAATCAGTCCTAACAACGATCTAACATCATGACCACCGACGTCGGAACGGCATTTTGGACACCTAGGATCATTAGCAAGTGCTCTTTCCAAACAAAACTGATGGAACTGGTGACCACAGGAATTCAAAACATAAATCTTTTTAAGAGATTCATGTAAGGTTAGAAATGTCCCATCCTCGAACATTTCCTCTAGACAAATAGAACAGACCATTCTAAATACTTTAATTAGGATTGTTCACGAACGTTCAGTCGAAAGGTAACCAAGCCCAAATATTTTTAACTGAATAACCAAAAACGGGTGGGTTTGGTAATAACCGGTAGTGAACAACCATAATTTTAACAGTAAATTTGTTTTAAAAATTAAAATTGATTAATATATAAATTAACGTTAAATTTTAGAATTAAAAAATAAAACCACAAATAACTTTAAAACTTGAAATATAAAATTTAAAAATTTAAAGAAAAATATTTTAAATGTAAAAAAATTTTAGAAAATGTATTTAATAAAAAAGAATTAAAACTAAAATACAAATGGAAACTATTGATAAATAAACTGAGAGTGAGGAAAGTAGTTTTTGGTCGTTCCCTCCCAGTTAACTAGTAGTATGTTCATTAGAAAAGGAAACACCTCGCAAATAAGAAAATACGTAGACACATTATTCTAACACAGCCAGAGAAATTGATGACCTTTTCAGGTCATCAATTTCTCTGGCGAAGGGAAAGTTGTGTGTAAGAAAGCGTTGGGAATTAATGAAGGAAAAACTAGATATGGTGACCTATAAGACAAATCAATATGTTTTTTAAGTTAAAGTATTAATAATTTTTATTTTTTAGTTGAAATACATTTTTCAAGTTTTCACTAGAGTTTTAAAATTTTTGTGCGAAAATCGCCGCCGCAACTTTTGAGCAAATTACCGTCGCGGCTTTTTGCGCGAAAACCATTGTCGCGAGAAAACAATTTGTATTACAAATTGTTTTTAAAATTTTTAAAAATTTTTCGCAAAATCAGCGTCGCGGGAAAAGCAATTTGTAACTTATTATTAGAGCGTGTTTTTTTAGGTTTTTACCTATTTTTTTTGCGAACAGCCCTTGATGAGATAAGTCGAAAAAACACTGTTTTACCGCATAGTGTAACGTACTTTTCGAGTTATTAAAACCTAAAAAACCTATTTCGGCCTTTTCGGACCTAAGACCTATTTTGAGCCTATTTCGACCTTTTCTGGACCTATTCTAGGTTTTTTGAAAATTTTTCTTAAAATTTGCTTATTTTTAGTCAATTTTCGCAAATCTAGCATCTCAAACACCCAAAAACCCAAAAATTTTCGCCTGCGGCGCTAGTATTCTGGCATATCTACAATTAGTAGGAACTAGAATCTGCCATCGTACTAGGAACTAACCTCGAAAATTGTCAGGTTAACATTTATATTAGACATTTCAGCGATTTTCTCTGACTATTGAACTTTAATTGATATAGGCCCCTGAAGAGGAAAATTCCTAGCGGAGACGAAAATTCCGTTTATTTCCTTGGTGACGAATATTCCGCTGCTGTCGAAAATTCCGAAAATGCTGGAGACGAAAGTTCCAAAGTGTCTTGGAGACGAAAGTTCCAGTGACGAAAATTCCGTACACCATCTCGTCAACTCCCCTTATATCACGAAATCCCTTCAAATGCTACGGTATTTAGGTTTAGGCATTGTTATATCACTCAAATTTCGATAAATTTCTATTGGAAATTATAAAATATCATGAAAAAGTTCAAATTTAGTAAATGTAATATCATAAATATTTTAATTTCAACTAAAATTAGAACCTATTTTGTCAAAATTTGGACCTATTTTGGCCTTTTTCAACCTATTTCGGACCTATTTTGGAAATTTTTTGGACCTAAATAGGATCCTATTTCACGATTTTTTGGACCTAAAAAAACACGCTCTACTTATTATGTTATTTTTTGTCGGCATCTTCAAAAAGATAAAAGATAACATAATCACAAATTGCGGTAAGATTAATGGTCAAAACAACCGTTTACTAGGATTTAATTGACCGACTGTTAATAAAATGACCAAAAACAGGGTTGTAGACCAAATGTCCTTTTTTAGGCAGCCGCGACGGTGGGGGGTGGTTAACTACTCACGTTCCCCGTAATATCGAAAAAAAAATAGTTGAACTCGACAACTCTACCCAAGAAAAAATTTTAGAAAATAAATTTCAAGACGAAAAACGAAAACAAAGACAAAACAATGGAAGTCAAAAAGAAAAAGAATTTAACTATCTACTTTTTTAAAAAATACAATGATTACTTAAATTAATTCGGATTTTTAAAGTTTCCTAGAATTTACAAAATCAAGTGCCCGAAAATAAATTATAGTAAAGAAAAATTTATTATAAAAATGATTGTATTTTTAAAAAAAAAAGCTCTTCATTTTTAGAAATTAATTTTTTTAATTAAAAAAAAAAGCCTAACAATTCAAAACTGAATTTAAAAAAAAATACCACCTTATTTTTGCATCAAATCAATAACAGCATCAACAATGTCTGTACTGTGACATGAACCCTATAAATAATAAAAAATGTAAATTATAAATGAGAAAAAAAATAAAAGACAATATTTTCAATAATGTTTAAACAGGCTTAAATAATTGGCGGGGTCCATGTCATCGAAAAAAATTTTTTTTTGAAAAATACAATTCGACAACAGACTGAAAAATCAGAAATTTTTTACTATTCGAAAGTCAAGAAAAATTTTTTTGTTTCCTCAAAAGGTTTATTTTAGTGACAAAATAAACAAATTCTTGAGAATATTTTCAAAAAATAAAAAAAACAGATTTGCGGACAAAAAAAGACTTGCGGACAAAAAAAAGACTTGCGGACTTTGTACGAAAAAATAACTGAAAGGGCCCCGAAAATTTAGCACGATAGAAAAAATTAAAAAAATAACAAACTCCAATATCCGGTGTATGTAATTTCCGTTCAGTAAGAGCAATAAAAAGAGCATCAGACATTTTATCGGCATAACTATCCAACTTTAAATAAAAAAATTTAATAAATAAAAAATAAAATTAAAAAAAAATAAACCCCCAAATAACGAAGCATATCAATTGCTGCACGAATAAAAGCTGTTGGATTAGCCAAATCTTTTCCAGTTAATGAAGTGCCTGTATTTCTAGTTCCCTAAATTTTGTAAAAATAAAAAAATAATTTTAAAATTTAAGCAAAAATGAGGAGTTATTAGGAAGATGTTTTTTGCGGATAAAAAATGCGGACGGTTTTTGCGGACTTTTCGTTATTAACATATAATGGCTGTGAATCAGCAAAAAAATTTTTGCCCAGTTAAAGGAAAAGCTTCCAGCCAGGGATGGGTCGCCCGATTTTACTCAAACGAAAAAAAATTTTTTTTAGAAAATCTGATGATGACCTCGATATACTCCATGGAAATATTTCCATAAGAGGAAGAATCTTTGATTTCTTGGCCCACAAAAATTCAAAAGAGCGAAGTTTGGATGAACCTAAAACTCATTAAAAACACTCCGAATTAAACACCTCCCACCCCCAAAAAAAAAATTGATTTTTCCAAACCGTCTCAAACACAGCATATTCTTCTCCAATATTCATACCAGGAACAAGTCCAGGACCTCCTACCAATCCACAAGCAATATTTGAAATTATATTTCCATATAAATTAGGCATAAGTAAAATAGCATTATTAAATTGTTGTGGACGACTAACCAATTGCATACAAGCATTATCGACTTAAAAGAAAAATTTTTTTTAGTAAAATTGGAAGATTTAAAACTTTAAGAGGGCCGCTCTATTAGACGTGCGAGACTGAAAATTTTCCAAGACTCAAGACTAGACCCCAAGACCAAGATCGAAAAAAACCCAAAGGAATCAAGATCAAGAGTCTCGAACGTCTCTACGCTCTATCATTTCTTCAAATTTTCTTTTTCCTATTAATAGTAGAGCCCGGCAAAATAATTTTTACAAGTACGGAAACTAAATCCTCGAAAAAAGTTGCTTCAAAAAAGGATAAGCAGAGCAGGAAAGGGTTGGGAATTTTTTTATTTAATTTTTTACAGACCTTTTCAATCCGCAAACACCCGAGAAATTTAGAAATTTTTACTAACCCGACCTATCCATAATTAAAAAAGGAACAAAATTTAAAAAAACCTATAAGCGAATCAAAACGCAATCCTTTCGATTTATATTCAGTATCACAAATTTCTTTAGCCACTTTCAGAAATAGGCCATCTCCCAATTTTTGAATGTTTGCCTTGTGTATAACGATAATATTTGGTCGATTATTCAAAACAGCATAATCATATGCATAACGAGCTATTCTTTCAATCCCATGGCGTGTCACAATCTGTAAATTTAAGAAAAAAAAGAAAATTTAAAAGGATGACATTTTATCCCATAATGTCCCCAGACCCGTAGTTAGCCCAGAAAAAATTTTTCCAAACTCAACAATCCACAGTCCCATAGATACCGAATCCCAACACGGTTGAATAATCCAAACGCCCCCATTGAACTTAGCAAAATACAAAGGCAAAAATGGAAGATGGGTCAGAGAATTCCAAAGGGAAAATTGAAAATAAATAAAAATTGGGGGCCCTAGAATCCAAAATTTTCCTAAAAAAGGCCAGAAAAAACCAAAAAAGCCCCAAAACCTTTAAAACCCCTTAAAAGCCTCCAAACCCCTAAAAAATTCAAAAAAACCTTCAAACTCTCAACAATTCCATTCACCGATTCATGCTCAAGTCCACTATATTCCCCTTCAGTATTTTCTCTAATCAATACCAAATCAAGATTTTTATGACGACAATGAATGGTTGGGACAGAAACGCAATGAAGAACATTAGCATATCTTAAAAAAATTTTTTGAAATTTTGAAAAAAAATTTTTTTCCTTACAAATCAAGACGACGTCGAAGTTCCATATTTCTCGATTTAAAATCTGGATTGTCAAATTTTGTTTCAATATTTCCCTAAAAATTTAGAGTGAATAAGAATTTAATACAAAAGGACCTCATTTAAGTATAATACTCATTTGAATGAGGAAATGCCTTATAAGGTCGTTCCCAGAGGGGAAGGATTTTTTCACCGACAAAGACAGAGACAAGAGGAGGAAGGGCGAAGGAATTTTCAAAGTGCCAAATTTAGAGATCGAGCTGGGCCTGGACCAATGCCTGGGTTATTCATGTACCTAGAGTCCAAGCCTAGGCATTTTTTGACCTTCCTGGGTTTTTCCTGGATAAAAACCCAAGACCCGCCCAGGTCAATAAATCAAACCCGGAACCCAGAAACAACTCCAGGCTTTTCAAATATCTCTATTTTTAGTTCCCAGTAGGGGAAGGAGATGGTCACGAAAACTGTCAGTTTTTCGAGGACTCAAGTCCGCAATATTTCAAGGTAATTAAAAACAGAATCTGTTGACTTGCGGACTCAAAGAGTCCTCATGTTTTCCAATTATTGGAAAAAGCCCGTGAACTTGCGGACAAAACTTGCGGACTTTAGCAGGTTAATCGATAAAAACCTTATAAGGTGATCAACCTACCAAATCCTAAATAATGTAAAAAGAAGAAACCTTCAAAGCCGCTCCAGTTTTATGTATTGCGTTAACCACTTTTTCCAATTCCTCATCCAGTGGGTCTTTCGAATTTAATTCAACATCATTAAAATCAACAGGAATGTTTGAAGAAGAAAATATACGTTTAACATGAGCAAGCATCTTTAAAGAGAAAAAATTATTTGGAAAGGAGTCAGTCAAACAGCAGGGATGAAACGAATTAAGAAAAAGCCTGGTTGGGTCCCGAATTTTCAAATTTTTCTTTGGCTGGGTCCCTCTGCGGACCATTTTTGAAATGCGGATTTTTATAGATTTGCGGACAATTCATGAACCCCCGGGAACGTTTTCCTAGAAGAGTTCCTAAAACAGGGACAGACCAAAAATCCGACAACCATTTAGCACTTAAAATAAACCCCTTTTTTGCGGACTGGGAAATCCACAAAAATTTAAAAAATTTGTTTAACCTCAGGTCCAATTCCATCACCGGGCAAAGCCGTCACAGTGAAACGATTATTGCTTTTGGAAAGAATAACCTTTAAATTTTAAATTTAATTTTGAGAAATTTTAATTTAAACCTCGTCGCTCAATTTGGTTTTAGGCAAAATATGTGGCGTCAAAGCAGACTTGAAACGACAAAAATCTAATAAAGTTGTACGGGACTGTCGAACAATTGAAGTTGGAGAGAACATTTTAAAGCTAGAAAATGAAAAAATAATGCATATGCACTCATAAGGATTGCGAGTTTAGCTCGCTTTTGCGGATTTTTTTTATTGATTTTGCGGGTACAGTCCAAATCGGCGCGAGGCCAAGTAGGCGCTTAGCCATAACTTGCTTCAAGATTTCCGAATCTTACCAAGTTTAGCATCAAACGATTCCTCTCATCGAGCTAAAGAGATTGGTACCAAAATTGATAAGGTAAAGAAAATTTTTCAACTAGTTATGGCTCTGCGCCTACTTGGCCGCGCGCCTATTTGGGCGTGTCCCTGATTTTGCGGACTTTATTGACTTTGTTTTGCGGACTTTTCGGTAATAGTTTGGAATTCGCCCCCCCTTTTTTCACCGTTTCCCTGACCATTTTGAGCTTTTTTGTTTGATACATAATTTATCATATATCATTCGAAAGAGCTCTTCGAGCTTGGACGAATGATACCATGATTGGCTATATCTGATGATTTATACCAAAATTATAAAGCTAAATCCTTTTTGGCTAAACTTTTTGTGCCAATGCAAGTGGATAAAATAAACGGTCACAACTTTGTTCACTTAAGTCAGATTTCGTGGATTTTAATGTCATTCGACTCAGCTCGAAGAGCTCTTTCGAATGATATATAATTTGCCATAAATGAGAAAAAACTAAGAAAAAATAGAGAGGAAAAAAAGGGGGGCGAATTCCAAACTATTACCGACTTTTCTTTTGCTTTTGCAAACATAAAAATATAAATCAATAAATGGAAAGCTTATAGTATAAACTGCAAAATAAAAATGGTCTGACCTAACAAAAAAGATAAGGAACACAGGCAAATAATTCTTAAGTTCAGTTTGAACGAAATTATTAATTAGACCGACGAGATTTTTGATTAATTTAACTAAACAAATTAATGACCGATTTAAATAATTATTAAATCATTCGAAAGCTCTTGATTTAAGGATTATTTTATTTAACAGAACTAATTTGATCAGAGCATTTTGCTAAAAGTTACAGCCAAATAAACGTCAAAAATCACGATTACTCGCACTTATCCGGTTGTAACTTTTAGTAGGATGATCTGATCAAATCAAACCTGTTAGCTAAAATAATCCACACATCCAGAGCTTTCGAATGAAATAAAAATTATTCAAATCGGTTAAGAATAAAAAAAGTTATGGCCCAAAATAGGGCCTCGGGACTGAATACTGAAACGTCCCAAAATAAAAAGGCCATTTAATCGCAAGCCATTTAGTCGCGAATTTAGACGGTCTTCGGCGCATTGTTTTGAGTAAAACGTTGAAAATTTGTTTAAACTTAATGCTCCCCTAAATTTTATTAATTAACAATTCTTCCCTTTTTAAGAGAAAAAAATAAAAAATGAAACCGGGAGATTTATATTTACTCGCCTACAATATTTTACAATTTTTTGGGTAAATTTTCAAAAATTAAAAAAATTTCAAAAAAATTTTTTTTCCCTTCAAGTTGGGGTTCAATTCTATTAAAAACTGTCCGTGGTTTAATGTCCAACTTGACTTATCCAGAATTGTATGATTCTGTTGAAATGGAATTGAAAATATTTCAAACTGCTGCTATTCTGGAAGTTTGTTTAAAAAAATTAAATTTTTTTAATTTTCTTGGGAGGTGATATGGTCGAGCCTCATCCTTTAGACGCTCAATATTAAATACACACCCCTATTAAATAAATTTGTTGTTTAGAGACTGGGACGGCTTGGCGCGGTTGTTTCGGAGGGGTCGTTTTAACGTAGGGGTTGTTTTGGCGCGAGCCTTTATAACTGTTACTAATGGATTATCTATAAGGATAAAATTTTGCAATAATAATTCTCATATACATATCTAAGTTCTCCAAAAATTTCAGAATTTTTGGTTTTAGAGTTTCAGAAAAAGATATCTTATAGTCAAAAAAAAAGATATCTTATAGTCTTATAGTGAGGCTCGACTATTAAGCAGAAATATAAAGCAAAATAATTTTTACCTCAATTTTAGATTTTTCATTGTATTTTTCGCCTTGTTCGATCCCCTGTCGGAACAACCACTACACAAGTAAAAAAAATTTTTTTAGAATAAAAAAATTATAAAAAAATTTTTTCTACCAAAAAAGGTCTTTTCTCGAGTGACAGTTGTTTGGTTGATTCTTTACAAAGTGGCCTCGGTAATTTTAAAAAATTAGAAAAAAATTTTCAAAAAAATTTTTTACCTCAGTCTCGCGTTAGTATTGGTGTTCCAATGTTGTTAATTGCGTGGTCGATTACTGAAGTCATTAGATATTCGTTTTATGCTTTGAATTTGATTAATGCTGTTCCAAGTGTTCTTATTTGGATGCGGTGAATTTTTAAAAAAATTTAGGAAAAATTTGAAGACTGCCCTTTTTTGGGCAGTGTATGTCTCAATTAGAGGCAATATTTTGGGCCATAACTTTTTTGATTCTTAACCGATTTGAATAATTTTTATAGCAATCGAAAGCTATGGATGTGAGGATTATTTTATATAACAGGATTGATTTGATCAGATCATCCTTCAAAAAGTTAGAGACGGATAAATATCAAAAATCACGATTGGCGCATTTATTCAGCTATAGCTTTTTGCAGGCGAATCTGATCAAATTAATTTTGTTAGATAACATCCTCGTCTATTGCTTTCGATTGATATAAAATTTTTTCAAATATGTCGTGAATTAACTAAAGCTTACAAAAACCGAACAGAAAATCCCTAGGTTACCTGAAATATATTTCTATAAAAAATTAATTCCACAGTCGGACCTCATTATAAGATATTCCCTTGGAGCTGAAATGAGATATTAAATTGGGAGTATTGCCAGTTCAAAGCCTGACCTGTGGCTAAACTTTTGCTAAACTCTTTCTCAATTTAGAAAAAAGCTATCTTAAATAGGGGTGAATTTATTACTGAGTGTGTCTAATATTGGGTGTATCCTATAAAGAGGTCCGACTTAAAAAATTTTAATTTTTAAAGCTATACATTCTTCATTCTGCTTTACCCATTGGGTGCTGGAGGTGAATTATTAACCATGTTAGCAGCTTTACCTTAAATTGGTGAACGCAAGCATTTTACAATAGAAATGCCAAATGTTGCAAATTTTGCTTTTCATTTTTATTGGGCAGTTATTTTGTTGGCTTTGACTTATATTCCGTTGTTTCCACAGTTGTATGGGTGAGGGAAAATTAAAAAAAATTTTTTGGAAAGGGTCTACGAACAACTACCCCAGTTTTTGCTACACTCGTTCATGTTGTCGGAACAACTTCCTGTCCCCGCATTAACTTCCCCGCCGTTGGAACAACTTCCCCTGTTGCTTTCCCCTTTTGAAAAAATTACCAGCGGTACCTTAGGGTGTATCCGTTTCAGACCTAGGTGGCAAAAATCGGCGGCACCAAAACTCCTTTTATAATCTTAAATTTTAATTTTACTTTGGAACTTATGCAGTTTGGGTATGCTTTTTTTAGCCACGCCCCCTTTTCTTTTCCACCATCAATCAACCTTATTTTGTACACAATGGTCAGCCTTTCCTTCTCCCTTTTTCTTCTCCACATCAATCAAACACATATACAAGAATGATAGAAGCTATCCTCTAGGAAGTGCAACTCGGCTAATTTGATTGATGTGGAGAAGAAAAGGGAGAAGGAAAGGCTGACCATTGTGTACAAAATAAGGTTGATTGATGGTGGAAAGAGAAAAAGGGGGCGTGGCAAAAAAGCATACCCAAACTGCATAAGTTCCTTTACTTTTTCTAGCTATATGTTTGTTCAAAGGAAAAAAGTTCTTGGTGGTACTGACCAAAAATCAGAAAAGAAAGCTCAATAAAAAATTTATTAGATTTATTTATTTTATGAAAATTTAATCGTGGTGCTAGTTTTGAGATAATTGACATTAAAATAAACATTAAATCATTTATAAAAATTACTTATATGTATAACAAAGTTAATTTGTAATATAAAAAAATATCTTTTAGATTCACTTTAGAAAAAGGGTAATATTGAACCGGACGGACCTTCTTTTTTCCTCCCTAATTTACCCCTACAATTTTCCTCCTTCTACTTGTTTTTGGAATGTATTTTCACTTGTATAAAATTAAATAATCGTTTTGTTTGTTTGTACACAAAAATTCTAAAGGCAATTTGGATGGAAGGAAGGAAAAATTATGACCATTTTGCAAAAATATAAGGGGAGAATTGGGAGGAAAAAGGGCGTCTGTCCGGTTCAATATTACCGAAAAAAGTCATTAGATAATAACAAACTTTAAAATTTAATTTTAGAAATTTAAAAAATTAGAAATTTTAATTATTTATAAAGAATAAAAAAACTATCGTTATATTTTATATATTGTTATATCTTTTAGAATATTTTTATTTAAAAAATTTATAACCCTAAATTTGCTAGTTTAGAATTCGATTTATTATAGTGGGGATTCTATGATTGGGAGGATTCTTTGACTCCATAGAAAACCTCAATATTTTAAAAAAATAATAATCATTAATTATATTAATTTATAAAAAAATCCTACAAGATTATCTAAATGGTAGCATCGTTTATGAGGCTAATAATCTTTTCCAAATTACAGACAGTGAACCTCCAGTATTTCCGACAGTGAACCTCCAGTATTGTAGGAGTAACTTGAATTTTCACCATATAATAATTTTTTCGTTTTATTGTTGAGAATTCTATTTACATTTCTCTCTACTCCTGTTATTTCACTATATAACACTCCAATATCGATTCCTTCGCCATCTATGTAATGTACTTCTGTTTTGTAATTGTTGAACTAAATTATTTCATTATTTATTTCATTAGTCAGTTTGCTTAATAATTTTTATAATGCCAATTATTTAATTAATAAATTTTTTTTAAATATATTTTTCCTAAGTAGAATTTATCTATATATTTATCTATTTATCTACTTATAATAAACATTATTTAAAATTTATATTGACCATTCCGACATTAATAATATGAAAGGATTAAAAGATTATGACATATTACATATTGAATAATAAAAACCTCAAGCCTCGGTGACATTAGATGTTCAAAAAATAAATTAAAAGCATTCAAAAATTCTTCCAAGTTGGAGCAATCAAAATAATATGACGTGCTATCTTGAGAGGTTGTAGCATTTGTGTCAACAACAAAGTCTTCAAAAATAAAAATTTTAAATTAGACATTTTTGTAGAATATTTTTAACATCATGAATATTTTTTTAATATTAAAACAAACTGAGATTGCAAACAATGTCTAGGAAACCTCTTCCATTATAAAGTCCACACCCTGAGAAAATGCAATGCTCTACCATATGAGGTATCCCAAAATCGTCTAAAGCCTCGGTGCTTAAAATTATTATTTAAAATATATGTTTTGTTGAAAAAAATAATTACACTCACTCTCGTCATATATCATAGTGTCCGCCAAGAAACTGACAACAGAATTAGCACTTCTTTTCATATCAGCTGCCTTTGTTACAATTTGTTTTGCACACCTCAGAACAATATCCACTTTTGAAGGTAAATTAATTCCAATAAAATTCTTATTCCACTGTGCTAAATTAGAATATTTTGATGCATGTACAACTTGTTGTAATGATATATATTTTTTATAATAGTCGTTCACGCCCGCCGAAATTCTATAATTTATTATAGAATCCCTTTTTGCTTTAGTGATGAATTTAAAATTTTTATTATCATCTGAGTCGTAATTTTCAGTTGTCAGCTTCATCCACAATAACATATATTTTCTCAATTCGTTGTTTATTGAGCTTCCATCAATTAGAGTATAAGACTGTAAAAATAAAATATTTAATATAATATAAAATAAAATATTTAATATATTTAATATAATTTCAAAGTTTAATTTGTATCGCGTGCCAAAAATAACGCAAAACAAAAAACCTCGTTTTGCCCCACACTCGTTTTCATAACTATTACATGTAATAAATTTGATCATTTGAGTTTTCAAAAAATACCGAAAATACCGCGGTATTTTTTGGTATTTTTTGGCTGAAAAACGCATTTGAATAACTCTTGTCAAGATATTTCTTATTGATCGATTCCAATTTTATTTGTAAAATATTAAACTTACCACAAAAAAAGCACTAGGTATTTCATGCCACACTGTATAAATCGGCCAGTTTTCTAATCTTCTGGCATTTAAATTAATAAGATGGTTAAGCTTAATTGGTAATCCCCAGTATTGCCTAAGCAATTAAATTTCATTAGCAAATTGTTGGGTATATCTAGCAGTTTTCTTCTAGAAATATAAAAATTAAATGAGAAGGAAAATAGAAAACGATTAAAAATAAAAAGTTAATATGCGCTAAATATCCTCTTTATATGTATGTAATAATAGTAAATCAAATTATTTATGTAAAGTACGTGTGCAACAGGGATCGCGCCGACCCGATTCCCGAAAATCGAAGTACGAGTACGAGCAAAATCGAAATTATTGGGGGAAAAATAAAAATGGAGAATGGCTTGTTTTTAATAGTCTTCGCCATTCTTTTAGTGTCCTATATTATAGAGATCTCTTACGTAATATTAAAGATGGGAAAAACAAACGAAAAATGCCAAAAAATTTGGCTTCCTTTTTTGAATATAACTCATTTTGGAGGAGAGAAAAAACAATTTTAATTGCCATACTATTATTGCATAATAGTATTAATTTACAGTGATGGACAAAAAAGATTGCAAAAAATTAACTGAACTGGAAATCACCTATTTTCTCAGATAAAAATTTATTTTAAGAAAAATTTTTGGTTTGAAAGCTCGACGAGCTGACTCGAGCTCGAAGAGCTGATCCTCTCTATGATTTTTCAGGATTTAGGAGTCTTTAACTCGGTCCCGGAATGTAAGATCAACTTCTTCCACAACTAATTCGACTCAGTTTTAGGGCTCCTTTGAATATCACCACATTTGTTAAAATCGTTCCAGAAAAAAATAACCTAGTATAAGTCAAAATACCGCCGTTTATTAGATTTTTAATAAGGGAACTGACGACATGTACCTCCGATGAAACGTACCGTGCTACTGATGAAAAGTACCTCTGACGAGACAACCCTCTGACGAAAATGTCCTCTGTAGAAACTAACATCTGACGAGACTACAGAGCACCGCTCAACCGACTAGTTTTTTAGGGGTTGGGGTCGTTTTGGCGCCGGGCCGTTTTGGCGCGAGAACAAAAAAGTGCCACTTAGGCGAGACCTAGTTTCATAAAAATTTTCTCAAATTTCTTTAACATCCTTGACTACCTCCTCCAGAAATTTCAGAATTTTTCATCAAATATTTCTGAAGTTATAGTCGATGGACCTCGAAAAATTAGGCATTTTTCAGAAAATCATCATTTTGGCCACAATTTCCGAAATTCTTGATCAAAAATTCTGAAATTTTTAGAAAACTTAGACTAAACTACGAGAGTTATTATTGCAAAATTTTATCATTTTTGATAAAGAACTCGCTATCTTATAAGCTCGCGCCAAAACGGCCCAGTCCCGTTTTTTAGGCGATGCGGATTTGAATACATGGCTCCCAACGTCCAAAACAGTTTGGCTCCAGATTAAAACATATATTTACACGATAGATTTAATTGACATAAATAAATGAATCCCGAAAAAAGATAAAAACTGTTTTGTAAGGAATTCAGAATAATAAACAAATATTCCCAACATAGGTATTTCCAACTTGACACTCCATCTCCTCTTCTCGCCTACTATATCCCTTAACTCTCTTTTCAAATTTTAATTTTTGAAAATCAATTGTATTGGCATTGAATCAATTGTATTTCATGAAAGAGGATTATAGCTATAAGAAAATTTTTTTCATAATTATCCAGCATTTCTAAATGGTGGATTTCCCTTCCCCTCTCCTTCACCCCTCCGTCCCTCCTTTGCCCTCCCCCTCCTTCCCTCCCTTCACCCCTCCTTTGCCCTCCCCCTCCTTCCCTCCCTTCACCCCTCCTTTGCCCTCCCCTCCTTCCCTTCACCCCTCCGTCACTCCTTCGCCCTCCCTCCCTTCACCCCTCCGTCCCTCCTTTGCCCTCCCTCCCTCCCTCCTTACCTCAACTTTATTAGATAAAGAAAATCCTATATTAATCTTAACTTAAAAAAATAAATTCATTTAAAATTTATTAAATAAATATACGTATAAGGGCCCAACCTAGCCAATAAAATATCTTTTCTTAATTTATTTTAATTATTGTTTAATAAAATATTTTCTAATAAAAGTTTAAATAACAGTAATTATCATTTTTCATGAGATTTTAAGAGCTTAAAAAATTTAAAAAAAATAAAAATTTTTAATATTTTTTTTAAAAAATTTCTTACTTTAAAGCTTAACTTAACTTAATTTTAAGAGCTTAATTATTAAGAGCTTCATTGAAAAATGAAGCTCTTAATTATTTATTTAATCCCTCTATTTATAACAAGCATTGTTGTCCTCCAAGGAAACACACGAGGAATAGTCCAGATGTTGATCCAAATAAACGCCGAAGTGTGTCAGGAAGTGACACTGGGACTGGGACAGGAACAAGCAATCCAGATGCTGCTACAAGTACAGGAATGCCTAGTTCACAGGGTCCTCAACAAACAAATTTTTTTGGATTGGAAGAGGTTTTTGGCAATCATCCTTTTCATAATCAACAAGAACGACAGCCTCCTACAAGTTTTGATTCTTCTTTCCCACATTTTAATCTACCAGGCTACAATCAACAACAACAAAGCGTTGGTTCTTTTCCACCTTACGTTCAGCAGAGCATTATGCCAAGTAATTCTACAGAGCCACTGTTCACACCACCCATAACATCATATGGCGATTATGGATCTTACCATCATATCAGCCCTACTTTTCAAGGAGATTACAATCTGAATCCATGGCCTGAAAGTAAGCTTAATAAAATAGATTCTTAAAAAATTTATTGAATTATTTATAACTCCTCTTGTTGTATATAACTCCTCTTGCTTATAACTCCTCTTGCTATCATTTGACCCATCTCAATAGACAAGTGAAAAGCTAGAAATTTTTTCGAATTTTAATCGTGAATTCGATCAAGTTGTATTTTGGCCGGGGTTTGAAATAAATAAATTCAAAGCTTAGTAAAATTTTCTAGGATTTAATTATTAATCATTAAAATAAATTTAAAAATTAAATAGCACTACAAGAGCAACATGAAACTTGATCTTGCTATACAGGCTTCTTTAAATGAAAATCTTCAAAATCAACCTTTGCCGGGTTTTCAAATTCGTGGTAGATTAGTTATAAAATGAATTATTTCTATTCCACATCTTTATTTAATTTATCACATAACGACTCTTAATTACTTTTAATTTTTCTCTCAAGATCCTATTATTTCAACCGTTATATGCTAAGGAACCAGTGTAAAGTGCCTTCCTTTTAGATTGTCTCACGTTGATATAAGGCTAATGGTCTTTAAAATACTTACAAGTGGTCATTGGGATTGTATTAAAAGGGAAGGTGAAACAGCCCCAGTAGCTTAGTCGGTAGACACCTTTATGAGGTGAACTAAACGGCTAGCAATAACTACCAGAGGGAAAAACATGTCCGGGCTCAAAGCCTGTTCGGTGATAAGCGTTTACTTCTACCTTACTTTAAAAACTAATTAAAATAAGATCAAGAATCTGCTCCATCCAATCCACCTCAGCAATCAACTTCACGCGACAACACAAAAGGAAAAGGGAAAGCTAAAACTCAACGAAAACATTGATTATGAAGGAAACATTGTACATATTACTAAAGGGGATTTTATTTACTAAAATGATTTTATTTGGGAAATTTATTTAAATTTTCAAATTGAAAAACTAAGATTTACACTCTGATTTTTTTCTTATTTTTAAATGATAAATCTTGATGTAGCGTAAACTTTTGATGTCGGATGATCACAACGGGTTCCGAAGCCTTTTGAGGATTATACAACTTATATGTTTTTATTTATTTAAAAACAACAAAGTCCTAAGTAAATATATAGTACAAAAGTCTGCTAGAGAGGTCGGTCGGAATTCGGATTTTTATCATGTGAATTGCTTTTTAAACTTTATTCAAAGTAAATAAATTATGATTACCTTTCAGGTATTCTTGTCCTTATCAAATTTTCATTATAATATTTGGTTTAAATAGAAAAAATGAAAGATTTTTTATGCTAACATAATGATAACCAACTATAAAAAATTTTTTACTAAACTCTTAATGAATCGGGTGAGGGCCAAAACAAGGAATGCCAAAACACGAAACAGACAAAACATGGAACGACAAAACAAGGAACGACCGTTCTGTCCGTTCCGTGTTATGGAAAAACCGTGTTTTGTCTGTTCCGTGTTTTGGTATAGTCCGTATTTTGGTCGTTCCGTGTTTTGTCCGACCGTGTTTTGTCGTTCCTTGTTTTGTCCGTTCCGTGTTTTAGCCCGACACGAATGAATCGATGTTTAAATGTTTTAGCTAAATTAATTCCCAAATAATATGGTTCTTCTTCTTTAGGTTTTCTTTAAGATTCTTCAATCAGAATCAGGCTCTTCATTCAAATCAATTTGTTTACCTTTCCATTTAGGACCATGTTCTTCACCATGTTCTATATTTTAATTATTTAATTATAGATATAAAGTATTTTTAAAAGAAGTACCACGAATATTTATTCCTCCCATTTGTCGTCCTCCAATTGATTCTCTCATTGCTTGCTCAGTATCCCTTTCTAATTCTAAATTTTATTTTAAATGTAATTAAAATTTTTAAAAATAAAATAAATTTAATTACGATCTTCTAAATATTGTGGCATTCCATAACCAAATTGATAAGGGTTATCTGTTCCTGCATTATGTTTTGTATTCTGTAATTCATATTGTTGATTTTTCTTATTTTCTTCAAGCTTAGCTAAATTAAAATGATTTAGGTTAAACAGTTCAGTCTAGTCCTTATATTTTTCCCATTAATTTTTTATGAAATTAATTCTCTAATATTTTCAAATACTTTTTATGTTCACATAAGTTATTTCCCTTTATTGACAAATAACATTATTATTCCAATTTCCTACCTTTTTGAAAATTATACAGATGGTTTTTAGACTGAATGTGTTGTGTATATTGCCTTCTGTGTGCCAGCTAAAATATTTGTCATATAATCATTATAAATTTTTTTCTTAATGTAAATATTAGAGCCCAGACGGAGGGCTTGGTAGATATTTATCGAAAAAATATCGAATATCGAAAAATATCGAAAAAGTCAAAATTTACTCGGTCGATATTTTTTCGATAAATATCGAAAAAAATATCGAAAAATATCGATAACTATCGATAAAAAATCTTATCGGTCCGGGCTCTAGTAAATATACACTCTTTAATGTAAATGTACACTTCGCTATCCACATGTCCGCAAATGGATGCAAATTTTTCTTTCTGCGAAAGAGTGTCGCTCGCTCAATCTTCTCTGTTATAGTATGCTTTTGAAACATGGAAAGATGAGGAGAAAACAATTAAAAATAATATACTTAAGTAAATTTTAAAGAGATCAAATGCAAATACTTTTTTTTCACTATTAATTAATCATAAAGTTTAGCCCTTTCAACAGGTGATAGCGAACTTGACATTTAACAATTATAAAATACCTCTAAATCGCATATAGTGCATTTTGTTTTTTTACCATCAAAAATGAAATATTTTTTATTTTCGCTAATTAAATCAATTTTTGCTTGTTTTTCTTCATCATCTAGTTTTTAAATTTAGCAATTATAAAATAAATAGATGTAAACGGCAGTGTTGTTTCGGAACAAAAAAATCTTCGAAAATCGGAAATCAAAAGAAATCGAAAATATTTTTTAAAATCTTCGAGAATCGAAAGAAAAAACCTCGAAGATCGAAAAAAAAAATAAAAAAAATTTGAAAATAATTTGTAGGTTTTATTATATTTTGTCTAAGTTGGTCTAGTCTTTGGTTGATTGGTGGTTGAGAGTAGAGTTGGAAAAGACGATACCGATACCGAGATTCTCGGACTTTAATCACTTATCATTAATTTATAATTTATTACTAGGGTAGCACGAGAGCGTTTAATTCGAGGTTTATTTTTCCCTGTTGCGGACTTTTCCCTCCTCTCTTCTCTTTTGACCCGCCACAGGGAACAATAAACGAGGTTATTAAACGGTCTCGTGCTACTTTATTACCTTGAATAATTTGTTGTTTCGGTTCAAAATCTTTGCAGATTATTTCCCATTTATCATGATTTTCATTAACTATTTCAATCAGTGCGGCGTTCCCGATTTTAGAATTTATCACTATAAAATAATTTAAAAAACTACTATTGTTGTGTTGTGGATAACTCATTTGTCATGCCAATAGTTAGCGTTCGGTACACCTCAATTGAGTCCCGGACCCTATAACTTATGAAGGGACGGTCACTTTTTGTTACTCTTGGTAGTACCACTAGATAGGGCATTAAATAGGCTACAATATACCAAAAAATCAAAATTCCTAACCGACTGGTAAAAAAGTTATGATCGATAAAGTGCCGAAAAATCAGATTTTTTTTTGAAAAAGCTAGTTTTTAAAACATAACTTTTTTATAAATTGGTCAAAAATTCTGATTTTTTGATATGTTATAGAGCTTTTGATTCTCTATCCAATGATATCAAAAACATTAAAAATTATGAACCGTACTTGAGTCAATTGAGGCGGGACTCAGTTGAACTGCTCCGTTTAGCGTTAACTCAGAGATTTTAAAATTTCTCTTTGGCTCTTTTTATTATATGTATAAAAATTTCATCAATGTTTGTCGAAAAATAATTAAATTTAATTAGAAATAAATTAAATATAATCTAAATTTAGGATAAAACCCTCAAATTTATCAAAAATAAAGGTACTCTTGTGTTATTCCCCCCATTTTATTTTTCTTCCCCTTTCATTTTTATTTCTCAAAAAATGCACATGGGTCAAATTGAAACTATGTCGTGAGTTACCATTTTTGAAATTAGAGATCTTATCTCAACGCTGGTATGTGTACAAGTACTTCTATTTACAATACGCTCACTGTATTACCAGAATATTTTAAGGGAATAGAGGGCCCTATCCATCCAGGGTTACCATACACAGCGCAATAATGGAAATGGTCCTTAAAAAACCAGAGCTGGGTACCTATCGCCATAATTCTTTAACAGTATCTTTTTATGGAGAAAAGAAAAGAAAGAAGAAAAATAAAATGGGGGGAGATAACACAAGAGTACCAAAATGAAAATATTACTTTTGATTGATTCTTGATGGATGGCGCTCTTGAAATGCTGCTCGACATTTATGGATGCATTAATCTAAACCATTTAAATATTTATTTTTATTTTTAAATTAAATTACTTTATATTTTTTAATATTCATCTTTTTACAAGCTTCGCAAATAAAATCATAATCCTTATTGATAGTTATATAATTATCTTGAGCTTTATTTTTAAATTTATTAAACCAATTACAAACAGTTTTTATATCAATTTCCTTTAACAAATTTTTATCAATTTCTAAAAATAAATTTAAATTTTAAAAATTTTGGATTGGTTTAATAATTTAGATAAAATGCAATTTTATTACAAAGTAAATGTCCATTTGATGTCCTACCTGTGGGACTGGGCCATTAGGGCACGGCCACTAGGGCGCGAGGCGCCGCCACCCGCCCCTAGAAGCGGCGCCATAATGACCCCAACCCCTACCTGTCAGCAAATCGAACTGGAAGAAAAGAAGTGCCCGAGGTCTTCCTAAAAAAGAGGAAGACCTCGGGCACCTAAGAGCGTGTGGAGAAAATGCGTATGCAGGACACCATTGACATTTACCGTAATAATTATTGCGTGTTTCGGTGAAAATTTTTACCTCCGATGGAACTTTTATGAAAATCACTTTGTAGATGTCTTTCTATATCAGTTTTACCCATTGTATTTGTCTTAAATTTATAAAGAAATAATTAAAATAAATTTAATTTTAACTCTGTAAGTCCTTTCTCCATTCATGTTTATACATGCTTCACACTCAAAAAATTTTCCATTTGCAGAGACATTTATATATTTAAATCCCTCGGTATTTTCTCTTTTCCATTTTTGTAAAAGGTCTATTCTTTTTTGTAGCTGAGTCATCTCAAAATCTTAAAATTTAAATTAATTTATTTTTTCTATCTTTATAATTCTCCTGGACTAAAATTATGAATTTATTTTCATATAACTCGCTAGGATAGACCATATAGGTATTTTTAATATGGACTGGAAAAATAGAACAAAAAAGAAAAATAAAAAACTGTAAACTAAATTCATTCTGTTACATACATACAGGGTGCGTAAAAAGTTCTTGCCCACACTCTTTTTGACATAAAAATTTAATCAAGTGAAATTTTGCCAAATGTGTGTTACTAGTAAATTAAAAAAGATTTTCAAAATTTACGGAAATACTAGCATCTAAACGTAAATGGAAATTGCCTACGATGGTCAAATTTTACTGTCTTTACGATCGTACTCTTTACGATCATACTATACATTTGGAAATAATGTTTTATATGTTTGAAGTTTATTCTAGATTATCTTTATCACTTAAAAATATGAATAAATATTTTATTATGTTTACGTGAAATATTGGTTGCTTCGTTAAAATTTAATTCAGATGCTTGAGTTTGCTGTTGCGGTAAGCTTGTAGAAAACGGATTAGCGCCATGAATTTGATTCAAATAAGCAAAATTTTGAGCAAATTCTAAGCCAAAAGGATTTATTCCCTGTAAGTATCCTACACTCGTTGCGGGTATACTTCCAGTTCCTTCAGCTTCACTTGTTCCTGTCCCGCTCGTTCCAACATCTCGAGGTTTGTAAGGATGGAAAGGATGTTTTGAGCTGCCTTGAGTTGAATCAAACAAAGCTAGAGTTAAGAATAAAGAAAGAAAAGAAATAATTAAAATCTTCATTGCTTCAATGAGAAATAATTTTTATAATTTTGAAAATTAAAAAAGAAAAATTAAAGGAAAAAATTATAAAAATAGAAAATATTAATAAATTAAAATATTGATAAATTAAAATATTAATAAATTAAAATATTAATAAATTAAAATATTAATAAATTAAAATATTAATTAATTAAAATATTAATAAATTAAAATTAAATAATTTTTTATAGAATAAATATTTATTAAAAAATATTTCATATACAACGAATCAATATTAAGTTTAGAATTAAATTATTTGGGTTAGAATTCAATATATTTATTTAAAATAGCTTGGGCAATAAAATAAATTTGTCAGAAAATAAAAACACTTGAATATTTCAAAATTATCAAATGCCCATACATATTCAAATATCTTACTTACGCATACACGTCCTTAATAATTTAATCGACTAAAATTTTTAATGCCCATTAACTATGATAAGATTAGAGAAAAAATATAAAAAATGAATATCCCTTCTAAACTATATTAATCAATTGCCAAATTTTTAAAAATATCTAAAGTGCTTTCTATACTATTTTATACAAAAATCCTTGCCCAGCGTCCGTTTAATCTGTAAAATCCTATCTCTATAGTGCAATCGATAAAAGTTGTGATATTCAATGGTTGTAAATGAAAAAAAAACAAAACACAGCAAATTAAGCCGTGTCCGTGCAAAACTATTTTTATAAAGAACTACGCGGCTAAAAAGTTTTTAAAACAAGGGCCTCAGAAAAATGTTTTAATCGCAATTTTAAAATTGTTTGTTTTTGAATGTAAAATTTATATATTATTCGAAGCAACTCAGCAGTCCGATTCTAATGTCATAAAATCCAGGTACCCCCATTCTCGTTAAATAAATAGAAATAATTTTTCGAAAAACTTTATAAAATGGAAATATTCTTTCTATGATTTTTGAAAATTTTTTGAAAAAAACAGTCATTTAAAGATTAACTTTCAATGAAATAAAAATTTGTTTTATCTGTAAATAATTAAAAAAAATCATTTCCTCAGAACTAAAATCAAATAAAAAATAAAATTAACTAAATTAAAATCAAACAATCATTTCTTCAAACTTCAAAATTTTTCAATTTGTTCTTCATCTTTTTTAAATAAATTTCCTATAAAAATATAATATTATAATAAGATTAATATTAAAAATATTACAAATCTATTCTTAATGAAATCGAGGGTCTTTTTGCTTTCCTTTGCCTTTTGGATCAATTGAAGACTGTCCTTGTACTTGTTGTTGAGGAGGTTCTTAATTAATTAAATTTAGAAAAATTTAATTAAATAATTAAAAAGCCTCGAATTATTGGTCCTTGATGTTGGAAATGAGGTTGAATATTTTGAGTGGACTCAAACATTGCTTGTTCCAATTGTCTTTGATATTCTTTATTTTATATTAACAGATAATTTAAATATTGACAAGTTTTATTACCTTCTTCAGAAAGATTATGATGGAAAGAAAATTCAGGAGGATTGCCAGTAAAAGTAACAGGTTGATAAAAATCTGAAGTTTGATCTCCATAGCCAGAAGGATAGCCATAATCATAGAAATCGGAAGCCTCATAAGCATATTCTTTTGATTAAATTTAATTTAATCCTAAATAAACAAATTACCAGGATAAGGAAGACTTTCTGGAAGTGGAGCTAATTCAGCTTCTTGTTTATTTTTATTTTCTTCATTCTTGGCTTAATTAAAACAAAGATTCGTCTTTTAATAATTTTTAAAAATTTTTACATATTTTTACTTAACAAGTATCCAATATACTTCAAGTTCTTACCTTTCTTGAAGTTTTCCCGGTGTTTTTTATTTTGAATGTGTCTTAAAACATGACTAGCCCTTTTTAGAGAAATCTGAAATATTTTTATTAAAAATCTATTAATATAAAAACCTCCGAATTGCATAAGGTGCATTTTAATTTATCACCGATAGAAACGATATAATTTTTATTTTCACTAATTAAATCATTTTTTGTTTTTCTACATCAACTGATTATTTAATTTTAAAATTAAAATAATATATACCATAAATCCTCTAAAATAGTTCCCGGGGGTTATTTTTTCGATCGACCTCCAGAGGGGAACTATTTTAGAGAGGGGGGGGGGTTATTTTAGAGGAGGTGGGGGGGGGGGGTTATTTTATAGGGGGAGGGGGTTATTTTAGAGGAGGGGGGGGGGTTATTTTATAGGGGGAGGGGGTTATTTTAGAGGAAGGGGGGGGGGTATTTTAGGGGAGGGGGTTATTTTAGAGGAAATACGGTATATAAAAACGTTACTATTATTAGATTTACGATGCTTGTCTGATTTGAGATGAGCATCAATTCTACATTTTATGTAGGGCTTTAACTTAAATTTAGATAAATATTAATATATTCAATTATCAAAAATATACTTTAGCACCACATATTTTACAAATGAGTTTATTTGTATTTACTTCAATGTCAAAATTGTTTTGATGGCCAATTTTATTTAACCAATTTTCCAAATCAGTTCTACGTTCTAAATATTTTTATAAAAATCAATTTTAATCATAAATATTTATTAAATTTAAACCAGTGTTTCGATAAACACCAGAGTGAGTATCATGAAATAAAGGGTTTCCAGCATAAGGATTGTGTATGGCATGCTCCCTATATTGGAGGTGTGAAAAATTTGGTTGCTGAGATACATCAGCTTTAATAAGATTTGAACTTTAATTACTTAAGGTTTTTTTCTTGGGTAAGGCAAGGAGCCAGAATTTTTTTCTGGAAGTACAATATACTGAACCTTGCCGTTGAACACTAACTCTTTTATTACTCCCATAGACATAGGTTCTTCAATTTTTTGCTTATTTCTTTGTTTTTTAAATATTTTTAATTTTAAGTGTTTCCCTACCTTCTTCTGAAGGAGTATATTGAGAAGGATAATCAGAAGCATTATCAAATTTACGATGCTTGTCTGTTTTGAGATGATCATCAATTGTACTTTTTTTGTAGGACTTTAACTTAAATATGAGCAAATATTATATTCAATTATCAAAAATTTACTTTAGCACCACATATTTTACAAATGAGTTTATTTGTATTTACTTCAATGTCAAAATTGTTTTGATGGCCAATTTCATTTAACCAAATTTCCAAATCAGTTCTACGTTCTACATATATATTTATATAAAAATCTACTTTAATCATAATTATTTATCTAAATCTAAACTCTCGTTATATCAACATAAGTAATTCTCTTAATAATTTTAACTTTCCTATTATTTTGATAGAGTAGTTACGGTTAATAATTGTTTTCGTAGTTTTTAAAGTTTAGATGTACATAAGTTTGTTAAAGAATAAACCCAATTGAAAATGGATTTTAACTTAATTATTAATAGTGTCAAGCGCTAAATGCCCCATTGTCAGTCTACATAATAGCAATGTTCGATTTCCTACTTTATAGAAATAGGAGACGTTTATTAGAGGAATGTTAATTTAAATTAATTTAGTAACTAAATATATGATAAATTAATTAATATTTTTAACCGCTATTTTCCGTTAATTCTGTTTGATTTGATACAAATCCTTGATTCTGTTGTTGAGCGAAATTTAGAAGAAACGGATGACCTCCAAAAAGTTGACCAAAGTGTGACAAATTTTCAGCATTTTCTTGCCCAGTATTCACTCCTTGATTTTGTCCTGCACTCGTTGTGGGTATACTTCCGGTCCCTTCAGGTTCACTAGTTCCTGTCCCGCTTGTTTCAACATTTCGAGGATGAAAACGATGGTAAGGTTCGTTTGAACTGCTTTCAGTTGTATCAAACAGGAGTAGTATTAATAGTAAATAAAGAAATAAAAGACTCGAAAGTTTCATTCCTTCATTAAAGAATAATTAAAAAAAAATATTTTAAAAAAATAAATTATAATAATGAAATGGATTATTTAATAATTAATTACCCTTTTTAACCTTATCGAGGGGGCGGATAATATTTAACTACTATATTTTTTAGCAGAGTTAGTTAAACAAAAATCGCTAGTCTATCATGGAAAAGCTTGCCTTCCTTTAATTACCTTCCCCACGCCTTCCCTTAATCAAAGCTATTTCCAAATTTAGATCTTTTACTTATTTTGAAATGCTCTGTCATTAATCCACATATTCGATAACTCAATCGGTTAATTCAATATAAAATCATGTGGTAGATTATATAAAATAATTTAAAAACTAAACAACTAAATAAAAATTAACATATAAAAAACTAAACAAATTTAAATTCATAAACAAAATTTAAATTGGGATTAAATTTGAATTATCTATGATTATTCTCTGCCCGTATACGATTAAGTTTGAAGACATTTAAATTCTAAAATTACATATACTTGATTAAACAAAACAATATAAGATTCATTTAATCTTTATTTATAATTAAATATTGCATGCGTTTATAAATAAATATTAGAGCTGTCCGAGACTTAGTCTTGGTCTTGGAACCAAGACTTTTCTTGGTTTTTTTTTCGGTCTTGGTCTTGGAGTGTTTGTCTTGGTCTTGTCTTGGTTTTATTTTTTGGTCTTGGTTTTTGGCCTTTCTACCAAAAATTTCTAATTGACGAAATGTCTCTCATGAAAACTTTGGACCTTCGTCCAATGGGTCATTTATAACGGAATGGAAGAAATCTGGCCTCTTGCCCTTCCAAAATTCTCAAAATTTTCGCCTACGGCGCAGGAAAAGGAAGATTTTTGGCTTCTTGGCCTTCATAATTCCCAAAATTTCTGCCTGCGGCTTTCAGTCTTGGTTTATTTTTATGCACGCTTCAATTTAAAATTTATGAGTCTCTTTAACTAATTCAGAGTTTCTCGAACTGTTGGCTATTTCCATCATAAATTTATCTAAATTCTAGAATAATTAAAGTTTGTTTTCATTCAATACATATGTAATAGAATCGTCTCTCGAATTTACGAGACTAATTATGTATGTATGTTAACCCTTCATACTTAACTGTCAGATATTCAAGCTTAATTCCAATCTAAATTTTGTTTATGAATTTATTTGTTTAGTTGTTTATTTCTATAATAATTATTATTTAGATGTTTAGTTTTTAAATTTTTTTATATAAGCTACCACATGATTTTATATTAAATTAACTGATTAAGTTATCGAATATGTGGATTAATGACAGAGCATTTCAAAATAATTAAAAGATCTAAATTTAGAAATAGCTTTGATTAAGGGAAGGAAAGTAATTAAAGGAAGGCAATTAAAGGAAGGCCCTTCGCCCTCCCTTCCTCCCTCCTTACCTTCACTCGGTCAACTTTATTAAATAAAGAAAATCCAATAATCTTAAATCAAGAAATAAATTCATTTAAAAATTTATTAAATAAATATACATGTAAAGACCCAATCTAGCCAATAAGATAATTTTTCTTAATTTGTTTTAATCATTGTTTAATAAAATATTTTATAATAAAAGTTTAAATAACGGGAATTATAATTCTTTATGAGATTTTAAGAGCTTAAAAAATCTTAAAGGAAAAAAAAATTAAAAAATATTCTTAGTAAAAATTTTTTTTTAATTTCTTACTTTAAAGCTTAACTTAATTTTAAGAGCTTAATTATTAAGTGCTTCATTTTTCAATGAAGCTCTTAATTATTTATTTAATCCCTCTATTTATAACAAGCATTGTGTGCCCTCCAAGGAAACATACGAGGAATAGCCCAGATGCTGATCCAAATAAACGCCGAAGTGTGTCGGGAGAAAGTGACACTGGGACTGGAACAGGAACAAGCAATCCAGATGCTGCTACAAGTACAGGAATGCCTAGTTCACAGGGTCCTCAACAAACAAATTTTTTTGGATTGGAAGAGAGTTTTGGCAATCATCCCTTCCATAATCAACAAGAACAACTGCCTCCTACAAGTTTTGGTTCTTCTTTCCCACCCTACGTTCACCAGAGCATTATGCCAAGTAATTCTATAGAGCCACTGTTCACACCACCCATAACATCATATGGCGATTATGGATCTTACCATCATATCAGCCCTACTTTTCAAGGAGATTACAATCTGAATCCATGGCCTGAAAGTAAGCTTAATAAAATAGATTCTTAAAAAATTTATTGAATTATTTATAACTCCTCTTGTTGTATTCATTACTTATTTGCGGACAAAAATTGCCTAGATCGCAGAAAAAAAATTTCGTATCAAACTGCCATTGGGGTTGGCTAGACAACGAAACTAACTAATTCGTTATTGTTTGGAAAAATGGGAGAGGGTGAGGAGTGATAACCTAAAAATGTCGTAATGACGGTGTTGTGGTAAATATTTATAGACAATTCTCGAACCGAGTAATCTGCGATATGAACATACATGAATAGACTATTCAGCAAAGTAATACATGTAATCAATTTTAGGTTCAGGACCGGGAGGTTCTGCATCAGGACACGGCAATCCAACTGGTCAAGCCGATTATACTCCAATAAATTATTCCCCATCATTTTCACCGTTGCCCTTTACTCCACAGAGTTTTTGGGGCAATCAACATGATCATCCGACTCCATCATTTGTTGGAGAAGAAGATTTGAATCAATGTCTTGAAGGTATGCTTATAAAAACCAAATAAAACTTACAACATTAGCACTAAATTCAGTTCAACAACAGAATCAAGGATTTATATCAAATGAAGCAGAAATAGAAGATAATTCTGGTTAAAAATATTAATTAATTTATCTTATATTTATTTACGGAATTAATTTAAATTAATACTCCTCTGATAAAACGTCTCTTACATATTTCTATAAAGTAGGAAATCGAACATTGCTTTTACCATGTGGACAGACAACTGGGCATTACACATTGACTCGATTATTAATTATATTTATATCCTTTTTTCAATTGTTTTTATTCCTTAACAAACTCCTGAATCCTAAAATCTTTAAACTACAAAGAATCATTATAAAAAGTAACTAGACTTTATCCAAATAATTGAAAATTATTAAGAGAAATACTCAAAATTTAATTAAATAAATAAATCTAAAATTAAAAAATATTTATATTTAGATAGAAAGAAAAAGTATGAAGGATATATAGATCAACCTCCAATAAGTTCTGAAAAGTATAAAGTAATTGAGGAAGGAAATGATTTTTATATTTATTGTATTGAATGTAAGAAAAAAATAAACAAGGCAGATAGTAGTAGCTCGAATGTAAATAAAATGCTCAAAACCCATAATCTTTTTAAACATGGAGGATACGGAACTGAAGGTATTTTAAGGAAATAATTAGGATTAGAAGTAGTGACCGGACAAAAAACACCTGTTCGATATTTGTCGCTCCTATGCTTATATGTTAAGTTGCACACTCTCGTTCTGCGTCTATGCAAATATCGAAAAATATCGAAAAGAATGCACAGCGTTATCGAGAGAAGAAAACTGCGCATTTTACCGCGCTTTTCTCGGTGTTATTTATAACGCTGTGCATTCTTTTCGATATTTTTCGATACTTGCATAGACGCAGAACGAGAGAGTGTGCAACTTAACATATAAGCATAGGAGCAACAAATATCGAACAGGTGTTTTTTGTCCGGTCACTAATTTAGAAGGGATTTTTATATAAATATACAGAACATAAGAAAACTTTGGAAAAATGGTTAGAAGAACTTGGCCAACAAAACAATTTTGTCATTGAAGAAAATACAAATAAACTCATTTGTAATTGTGGTGTTAATGTAAAATTTTAATAATTGAATAAATTAATATTTATCTAAATTTAAGTTAAAACCGTGTCGGATAGATGATTTTAAAAAACATCTTAAATCATCCCGCCACCTTGCCGGACAAAGTTTTGGACGGACAAAGTCTTTTAGACATGGAGGATACGCAACTGAAGGTATTTTAAATATAAATAATTATGATTAAAAGAGATTTTTATATGAATATATAGAAAATACTAAAACTGCTTTGGAAAAATGGTTAAATAATATCGGCCAAATAAACAATTTTAGAATTGAAAAAGGAACAAATAAACTCGTTTGTAAAATTTGTGGTGCTAAAGTATATTTTTGATAATTGAATATATTAATATTTGCTCATATTTAAGTTAAAGTCCGGCAGAAAAAGTAATATTGAAGATCATCTCAAATCAGACAGCCATCGTAAATTGGATAATAGTAATGATTTTATATACCGTATTTCTCTAAAATAACCTCCTCCCCCTCTAAAATAACCCCCCCTAAAATAGCCCCCCTCCTCTAAAATAACCCCCCCTCTAAAATAACTCCTACCTCTGGAGGTAGATCGAAAAAAATAACCCAGGGGGTTATTTTAGAGGATTTACGGTATATATTATTTTAATTTTAAACTAAAATAATTAGGTAATGTGGAAAATCTAAATACTGATTTAATTAGTGAAAATAAAAATTATATTGTTTCTATCGGTGATAAATTAGTATGCACCTTATGCAATTCGGAGGTTTTTATATTAATAAATTTTTAATAAAAATATTTCAGATTTCTGAAAAAAAGGATAGTCATGTTTTAAGACACATTCAAACTGAAAAACACCAGGAAAACTTAGATAAAGGTAATAACTTGAAATATATTGGAATTTGTTAAGCGAAAAATAAAAATATTTTCGCTTAAAAATATTTCCTGGGGATTTTGAGGGATATACGGGGATTTTAAGGGAACAAGGGGGGGGGGGGATCGATGGATTAAGTTGGAAATAAAGTGATTTAAAGTTTTTAAGACGGATATTGGTGATTTGGGGATTATTAGGTATATCAAGGGATTTTGGGGGATAAGTGAGCTATTGCTGATTTTGCAGGGATATATGAGGATTTGGAGGGATATCTAATGATTAAGGCGAATATCTGTGGATTTAGAAGGATATAATTAGATATAGATTTTTCTAAAATTCAGTTCAACATCAATATTCAGCTCAACAACTAAATTCAGCTCAACAACAATATCAAGGATTTGCATCATATCAAGCAAAAATAAAGGATAATTCCGGTTAAAAATATTAATTAATTTATATATTAATTTGTTACGGAATTATTTTAAAATTAATACACCTCTGATGGAACCTCTCTTATTTATATAAAGTAGGAAATCGAACATTGGTGTTAGCATGTGGACAGACAACGGGCATTTACCTCTTGACTCTATTAATGATTAATTTACAATCCTTTTTTCAATTGTTTTTATTCCTTTAACAAACTTCTGTATATCTAAACTCTAAAAACTACGAAAAATCATAATCAATCGTAACTACACTTTATCCAAATAATTCAAATTATAAATTATTAAGAGAATTTTTTAAAATTATTAAGAAAATTTATTTATTAAATGTAAAAAATAAAAAAAAGTTTTATATCTAGATCGAAAGGAAAAGTATGAAGAATATATTAAAAACCTTCCTATAAGTTCTGAAAAGTATAAAGTAATCAAAGAAGGGAATGATTTTTATATTTATTGTATTGAATGTAAGAAAAAAATAAACAAGCAAAATGATTTTAGCTCGAATGTAAATAAAATGCTCAAGATCCATAATCTCAGACATGGAGGATATGAAACTGAAGGTATTTTAAATAAATAATTATGATTAAAGTAGATTTTTATATAAATATATAGAACGTAGAACTGCTTTGGAAAAATGGTTGAATAATATCGGCCAACAAAACAATTTTGACATTGAAGAAAATACAAATAAACTCATTTGTAAAATTTGCGGCGCTGAAGTAAATTTTTGATAATTGATTATAATAATATTTATCTAAATTTAAGTTAAAACTTAGTCAGAAAAAGGCACTTGAAGATCATCTTAAATCATCCAAACATCTTAAAAAGAATAATAACCTTAGTAATGTTATTGTTTACCGTAAATCCTCTAAAATAGCCCCCGAGGGTTATTTTTTCGATCGACCTCCAGAGGGGGGCTATTTTAGAGAGGGGGGGGGGGGTATTTTAGAAGGGGGGCTATTTTAGAGGGGGGGGGGTTATTTTAGAGAGGGGGGGGGTTATTTTAGAGGGGGAGGGGTATTTTATAAGATTTACGGTATATTTACTACATAATATTATTAAATTAAAAAATTTTGGATTTATATTTTCGGTTAAACGACTCACACCTTAATTAGTAGAGTAATAAGAAAATATTAGCTTATTAGAAATAGCGATATAAGTGGTTTTGTGGGAGTAAAAGGGGGTTGATATCGGGCAATAAATAGTTAATAATTAATTAATTTTCTAATAATTAATTTAAAAAATTACGAATTATACAGCAATTCCATATAATCACCAACAAAATCCAGACTATGGTAATTGAATTTAAAATTTTTTATATAATTCAAAATGTTACTTTAAAAATACATTAAATAATTTCATAAAGATTATAGGAGGACAAATATTCGTCTAACTCATATTAAAAAATTTGTATATTTAAATAATTAAAGAGTCCGGTTCTACTCGACTTGGAACAATGACCAATGACACGGAAATTGCCCAAGGTCAAGAAGCAGGGTCTAACACAGGTAAAAAGTTTTGGCCTTCCAATTGGCAGATTAAGTTAAACATTTAATTGACATACCTTGATACATAGTAGGGTTTACCGTAAGTTCCGGTTCCGGAAAGTTCCGGTGTTTTTTTGGTTCCGGTTCCGGGAATCGGAACTCAAATCGGATCTGGTTCCGGTCAAAATTTCGGTTCCGGTAAACTCTAATACAAAGGTATTTTAAAAACATAAATCAACTTATATTAAACTTAATTCATTTTTAAAAGAAATTAAAATTTATATTTTTGTCTATTACATGTATATTTAACAAAGATTTTGCAGAATTTCAACATGATCTTGGAGTATCTTTTGAGCAATGTAAAATTATTTTTGATATATAAATTATTCAATCTTGATTTAATATTTGATCTTCTATTGATTATAGGAAATAAGAAATATCATATTTTCTCTACTCAAACATGGGCTGATAATCATAGTTAATAGAAAAAATATCCTTATAATATTATCATCATAAAATTATCTCTACATAAATATAGATAATAGGCATTTTATAGAAGAAAATAGTTAAATCAAAATTTAATTTGAAATTACATATAAGGAATAATTTTCAAATTAGTATATTTACGATACAAAAAGATTTTAAAAGTTTTGAAAGTACGCAGGTTGATTTGTAAGTATAATACCTCCGAAATAAGTTACCAATCGGGACCCTGAATTTAAGCAAATCAAATATTTAACACACAATATCTAATTCTTAAAAAATTCAGTCTGGGATGATCATTTACATCATGAACCAACATATCAATCAGAAACAGAATATGTTCAAGGACAGCAAAGACAAATACAAAGTGATTTTCAGTTTCCACTTATTTTAACAAAATATTATTGTTTCATTAAAATTACTTCCATATTATATATTATACCATCAGCGATTTAGCATTTAAACCAAATTAGCATAGTTTTTCGCTTTTGTTCAATGCGATTTATATTTAAATACAGCTTTAAATGATATTTAATTGATTAAAAGAGCATTTTGGTTTAAGCGAGTGATTTATGAAAGCAAATAAAAAAATAAATAATTTATAAATATAAGTAGAGCCCGGACCGATACGATTTTTTATCGATATTTTTCGATATTTTTTTTCGATATTTATCGAAAAAATATCGACCGAGCCCTCCGTCCGGGCTCTAAATATAAGTAATTAATTAATAATAATTATAAAACATAATTAATTAAAGTTCAAATCTTATTAAAGCTGATGTATCTCAACAACCAAACTTTTCACATCTCCAAACTGAGCAGCAGGCCATACACAGTCCATATACTGAAACCCCTCCATTTTATGATACACACTTTGGTATTTAATAAATAATTTAAAAAATTACGAATAATACAGGAATTCCTCATGCTCAACAACAAAATCCAGACTATGGTATTGAATTTAAATATTTTATATAATTCCAAAAATAAATTAAAAATTAAATTAATAATTTTCTAAAGATTTGGAGGCAGCATTAGCCGCATCAATGGAAGGACGAAATCAAGGAGGAATAAATATTCGTGGTACTCATAATAAAAATTTTTTGTATTTTAGATAAATAAAGAGCCCGGTTATAATCAACTTGAAACAATTACCAACACGGAAATTGACCAAGGTCAAGAATTAGTGTCTAGGACAGGTAACGAAGGATAGATATCCTTCGTTAGATATCCTTCGTAGCGAAGGATAGATATCCTTCGTTACCTGGGATGTACATATCTGGGATATCTAAGAAAATACATATAGTATATAAAATCTGGGAATAAAAACATCGGGTGACATCAATTAGTAGAAATCCAAAAATAAATTAAAAAATTAATAATAGTAAGATAGAAATATTAGTTTGAAAATTTCAAATTGTTTTAATTAAGCTAAACTTTAAGAAAATCAAAATCCTCAACAATATGAATTACCACCATTGCCCGAAAGTCTTCCTTATCACGGTAATTTATTTATTTATTATTAAGATAAAATTTAAGGACAATCCCATGGTCATCAAGCTTTAGTTGATCAATCTGAATATCCTTTTGACCATCAGTTCGGCCATTATTCTCAATATGCCTTTTCTGAAGAAGGTAATAAATCTTTTCAATATTTAAATTATCTGTTAATATAAAATAAAGAATATCAAAGACAATTGGAACAAGCAATGTTTGAGTCCACTCAAAATATTCAACCTCATTTTCAACATCGAGGACCAATAATTCGAGGCTTTTTAATTATTTAATTAAATTTTTCTAATTTTAATTAATTAAGAACCCCCTCAACAACAAGTACAAGAACAATCTTCAAATGATCCAAAAGGCAAAGGAAAGCAAAAAGACCCTCGATTTCATTAAGAATAGATTTGTAATATTTTAAATATTTATCTTATATATCATAATATATTTTTATAGGAAATTTATTTAAAAAAGATGAAGAACAAATTGAAAAATTTTAAGTTTGAAGAAATGATTGTTTGATTTTAGTTTAGTTAATTTTATTTTTTATTTGATTTTAGTTGAGGAAATGATTTTTAAAATTATTTACAGATACTAACAAATTTTTTTTCGTTGAAAAGTTAATCTTTAAATGATTGCTTTTTGCAAAAAATTTTTCAAAAAAATGTTTCCATTTTATAAAGGTTTTTCGGAAAATTATTTCTATTTATGTAACGAGAATGGGTGTGCTTTTCTTTTTCTTTGTCTTCGAAATTGAGACAATATTTAAAATAATTCAAGGCAAATAGGATCATAATTTTATCAAATGGGACTGACAATTTTGAAAATTTTGACTATGCAAATGATGTTCGAGGATTTTTAGTGATAATAAAAAAATTAAAATGTCTTTTCTAAAATAAAAATGAATCAAAGTTTCGTATGTTCTAGTTAAAATGATCCAACTTCTTTTTTCTATAACTATATTTTTTTTAACATTTCTTTAATCAGAATCATCAGAATTAGGCTCTTCATTTAAATCAATTTGCTTCCTCTTTCCTTTAGGATCCTCTAAATCAATCTGTTTCCCCTTATCTTTTGGGTCCCCAGTTGGTAATCCATGCCCATGAAATGTTGAATGTTCTTGACCTGTTGGCTCTTAAATATTTAAAAATAAAAATATCTTTAAAATACCCAGACCTTGAATTAAGGGTCCTCGAGCTCGACCTTGTTGTGCTTGAAACATTTGACCAGACTCATCCATAGCTTGTTGCATTTGTTGAGGATTAAATTCTATTTTTTAACATTTTAATCATAAAATAAATATATACTGTGTAAATAAGTAAGGAAATCCAGTTTCTAGCATAACTAAGCTAAGCCTTAAGATCTATTAAAAGAGTACGGTGAAGCATAATTTGCCAGTAGGGCGCGGGAGCTGTTACTTCTATCTTACTTCTGGAATCTCTAATATACCTACATATCAAACCTCGAACCCCAATTGGCCGGCTTATAAAAATGTACGTTGGAGAGTGGATCGAATGATATTACGAATATTAATAAGATAATTTATTATACTCAATAAAAGTGAAGTTTAAATCCCCCAAAATTTTTCAGATTTGTTAGCGTAATGAAAATGAGATAAATTTAATTACCATAGTCTGGATTTTGTTGTGGAGCATGTTGATATCCTGGATTATTTTTTTAACAACAAAAATTAATTGTTAAATTACCATATAAGTTTGGTTGAAAGTTATATGAATATGAATGGTGTTGAGTTTCTTGTTGCCAATCTACTTGATGTTCAGGATTTGGTTGATGAGTCTCGCCACCTTTTTTAATAAAATATTAAAGTTAATTAGATCTACATTAAAATGTTGCCTTGAAATGTTGGATAAAAATTTGGATAATTTAAAGGTTGTTGAGACGGTGTGACCATACTTCCTCCATGATGCCCTAATTAATAATGTTAAAATTCATAATAAATTAATAACAACATTGTGGATATCCGCCAAACTGTCCAAAACTATGCCCTTGTATTTGTGCTTGATGAACATTTTGGTAATTTGTGTCATATTGTTGTTTAGGACTTGGTTGCTGGGTTTTATCATCTGTTTTAATAAAATTTATAACCGAATTACGTAAAATTCCTAAATAGCGTAGGAATACCGGGAAACTGGATTTAAAGGATTAATCCCGCAGGATCCCTGACGATAATCTGAACGATTTCACGTTAAAGGAACTCGGTTTTGCTATATACTATATTTAATTAGCATCTAATAATTTGTTTTTTGTTTTGTGTTTTAGCCGTTTGAATACTATAAGTATTCGACTAAATAATCTTTAATCCAATTGTTTTAGTTAGCTGAAAATTATTTTGTACCTTTAAGTTCGTTTACATCGTCGTAACTGATAGAAAGTCGGTTATTTGAATTATACCCTTTAAAGTGAAATTATTGCTTTTAAATAATTTTAAATTTGCATATTTAATAAATTTAAATTGTGTAGTTGGGTTACAGACTTAACTAGGATATGCAAGCGGAAAAAAGTTTTTTAAAGCAAGGATGAAAATTTATAATTTTTAAATTAAACTTTATGGCTGGAATTAATAATTATTATGGCTGAAAAAATACAATAATATTACGGTATCTAATAAATTTGGAAAAGAAAGGTTTTAAACTCAGAATTTCGATAAATTTTGCCAAAATTTAACTGTTTTTATTAAATTAAAAAAATTAAAACCGTAAATTTTTGAAATGAGTGGATTTTTTTAAAAAATTACACCAAAAATAAGACCGGTATCTGTTAAAACATTAAAAACAGTGATTTTACAATTGGATTAACCGAAGACCGTGGATATCGGTAAATCACCGGGTGAGTCCAACTATCATTATAACAACAGTAGGTAAAAGTCGATTTATTGCGAAGGCGCGACATGAAGCCACCGACGCAAATACTCGACCATAAGACCCGTGCCCGTAAGGGCAGTTAATTAATCACTCAATATCTTCACATAATCCTTTTATCCTACGATTTCTCATTGAAAATTTGATTGTTAAATGGGATTTATAAAAGTGTGATTAGCTTTAGTTATATAATTTAAGAGCTAATTTAAGTGGAGATGCCATTTAATATTATGTAAAACTAATAAAGTTAAAAATATTTTTACGGTTGACTGCATTATTATGATTTGTTGAGTTCATATGGCTTATAAGACTTGTAATTTCAGGTTTAAATATCTGAAAATATTTCTTTTAAAATTATTTAAAAATTATTTTTTTTGTTAAAATAACCACATATCAATATCCATCTACTTTGCATGCTTCACATTCATAACATAAAGCATTTTCATTCCAGCTAAGAAAATTTTCTGGATCTAAATTCACAAGTTCATTTCCATAATTCTCTACAAGTTTGTAAACACTTGATATTAAATCCTGTTTTACTGTAAATTTAAATTTTATAGTTAAAAGCGGATTCTGCTTTAAATGGACAGAAGTACAATTGGGTAGGTTAATAAATTGGTATTTGTATTTTGGAGGGTGAAACTGGTCCAATACCAACTTGAGATCGTGTAACATAACCCCAATTCTCTTGGTGTTAGGTTATTCGGGTTTAGGTTACTCAAGTTCGGTCACTCGTATTAGAGACCGGACTTGAGTGATCGATCGATAATATCGGTATCGGTCTCGAAAAATATCGACATCGTTATATCGATTTTTTCGATATATCGTATCGGTCCGGTCTCTAACTCGGATGATATAAACTCGTGCAAGCTAATCCTGATTTTAATAATTAATTACCATTTTCTTGATTAAATATGGCATTTATTCTATCGTCTAAATTCTTATGTGAATTGTCGTGTCTTTTAAAACATTTCGTTTCATAAAACCAAAACTTAATTAAAAAGTCTAGCTATTAGTTTAATATTTTAATTAAATTACATATCTCCTGCAACGATTACAACCAATATATAGCTTCTTATCATTCATATTTCGAGCCAAAAAATAATTATCCAAACCATTAACGTCTTTAATCCAATTATAGCGAGCTAGGTATTTTTATTATTAATTTTAAAAAATTTTAAATTTTTGGTTTGAAATTTTATAACGGATTTAGACATATTTTTGAGATTTTTTGTCATAAATGCTCATATTTTGAGGTTTTCCTTGCAGATCTTGGACAAGCCTAATATTTACACATTAGTTTGATCAAAGAAATTTGCTGGTCGATCTTGCACCCTAATAATTTTTTAACAAATAATTCCTAATACTATGCAGGGCTATACAATAACCAAAATATGTGAATGCATATTTATTAAACATATATGCTTGGAATTGAAGTGGTCTTAGCTCATTGTGATTTTATTCCCAATCCGAATATTTGAATTTTCAGCACTCTCGTGCATTTTTTGCGATTTTTTGGCAGAAGACATTTTTATCATAATTTAGCATTTTATTTAAAAATTATTTTTTAAATTTATTTTTATAAACTTGCCAGCTTCAGATCTGTCGAGTTTTTCTTGATTGTTAAAGGAAATTTTTTTCATCTGAACTTTACCTGACGGCATTTGCAGTGGAGGTTTACCAGAAAATGGATGGTAGGAATACAAATTTTCCATTTCTTGAATAGGAACGTTATCTCCAGCTAACGGCACTGCTCCTTCATGAGCATCAGGTTCTCTAGAACCGGTTCCCAAAATGTAAGTTGGTTCAGTTTCAGTTCCACTTGATCCTAACTCTCGGTATTGTTTTGGCTTTAATTTGCCTCTTTTTGACGAACTTCCTTTATTTCCTCTTCCCGATTCAATTATTGGCGTTGCGAATAATAAAAGAAAAATAATAGATGAAATTTTCATTATTTTTCTGAAAATATTTTTAAATTCGATTGAGTATATTTATTTAAAAATTAAATTTTAAAATGTTAAAATAATGTTTTGCCTAGTATAAAAATATTGGGTTTTAGCCAGTCGGCTTGTTAGTGTTACTGTTTTTCCAGGTTATTCTACTTAATATTTAAGTCTCAGTCCGCATTATTATAATTTCTATCAGAATCTTCTAAATAATAATTAATATCCAATTTGTTTCATTCTCTTAAGTTAGATCCTCTATTTTTCGATACCCCCAAAAAGGGGCCGTTCAAATGGAGGTTTTTTAAGATTCCTAATAGAATGGCACTTCCAAGTGATAGAATAAATTATAAAATATTTAATAAGTAAAATGGTAGTAAAAATAAATATAATTGTATTTATTGCTATAGCTAACACTAAAAGGTAAAGCTTTCCCTCATCCTTAGCTCTTATCCCTGCCAAAATAATTAATTTTTCAAAAAAGTAAAATAAGCTATTTTAAATGGGATTAAAGGAAAGGATAGCTTTAGAAAAGTACGAAATTTCGATCTGAGCATTCTTAGAGAATTAGATTTCGTACTGTTTTAGCCAATATTTTGTATCTTTCTTTGTAACTGCCTTTTTTCTTTAATATACTTCGTAAACAGGTTCGAGTAACGATTTAGTAAAGTTTTAAAAGACTACATAGTAGCTTAGTTCAGATTTATTAATGATTGCTTATTGGGGCGTTTTTTTGTTTAACTCAAGGATGAGGGAAAGACTACAAGAAATGTTAGCTTAAACGGCCAGATGAATGGTATTTTTAAATTCAAACAAACTTGTAGTTCTTTATTCCCTTTTTTCTTCTTTCCGTATTCGTCCAATAGAATAGAATGGACGGCCCTTCTATTTTTCAATAACTCAATACTTATGTAATAGAATCGTCTCTCGAATTTACGGCACTAATTATGTATGTATGTTAACCCTTCATACTTAACTGTCAGATATAATGGGTTGTTAGATAAATAATGAGCCCTTTGCGCATAATTAAAAGAATATAATGTCCAATATAATGTCCATTATTATCTAGCACATCTTGCCACTTGCTGGGCGGTTTTTTAATTCCCTTTATAAAATCTAGTGGCAGATTTGGTATCAAGAAGTTTGTCAACCCAATTTGAGAGTTGAGCATCATTTTGGAACCTCACATCTCGCAGATGATTCTGTATCGAACGGAATAAGTGGTTTTGTTTATGAATTTAAATTTGTTTAGCTTTTTATTTTATATTGTTTGATTTTAATGCAGTTGTTTAATTTTTTATATAATCTACCAAATTAGTTTATATTAATTTAAATGTTTGAATTATTGAATAGGTGAATTAATGACAAGCATTTCGAAATAACACTAAGATCGAAATTTCGAAACAGCTTTGATTAAGGGAAGGCAATTAAGGGAAGACAAGCTTTTCCATGATAGACTAGCGATTTTTATTAAAAAACTAAGCTAAATCGCCCCTTCGATAAAATTAAAAAGCGTAATTTATTATTAATTAATCCATTTATTTCATCATTATAATTTATTATTTATTTTTTTTAAATATTTTCTTAAAAGTTATTCTTTAATGAAGGAAATGAAACTTTCGAGTTTTTTATTTCTTTATTTACTATTAATACTACTCCTGTTTGATACAACTGAAAGTACCTCAAACGAACCTTACCACCGTTTTCATCCTCGAGATGTTGAAACAAGCGGGACAGGGACTAGTGAACATGAAGGGACCGGAAGTATATCAACAACGAGTGCAGGACACAATCAAGGAGTGAATCCTGGCCCAGAAATTGCTGAAAATTTGTCGCAATTTGGTCATCATCTTGGAAGTCATCCTTTCCTTCAAGATTTCGCTCAGCAACAGAATCAAGTTGTATCAAGTCAAACAAAAATAATGGATAATTCCGGTTAAAATATTAATTAATCTATCATATACATATCTATTTAGTCTCGGAATTATTTTAAATAGATAATCTCGGATGAAACGTTCTTATCTCAATAAAGTATGAAATCGAACATTTATTATTTAAACAAACAACGGGGATTTACCGCTTGACTCTATTAATTATTATTTTAAAATCCTTTTTTCAATTGGGTTTATTCTTTAACAAACTTCTGTACATCTAAACTCTAAAACTACGAAAACCATTATTAACCGTAACTACTCTATCAAAATAATTAAAAAGTCATAAATTATTAAGAGAATTACTTAGGTGGATACAATCTGAGTTTAGATTTAATAAATAATTATGATTAAAATAGATTTTTATATAAATATATAGAACGTAGAACTGCTTTGGAAAATTGGTTAAATAAAATTGGCCATCAAAACAATTTTGAAATTGAAGAAAATACAAATAAACTCATTTGTAAAATTTGTGGTGCTAAAGTAAATTTTTAATAATTGAATATAATAATATTTGCTCATATTTAAGTTAAAGTCCTGCAGAAAAAGTACAATTGATGATCATCTTAAATCAGACAGGCATCGGAAATTTGAGAATAGTAACGTTTTAATTTATATTATTTTAATTTTAAAATTAAATAATCAGTTAATGTGGAAAAACAAAAAAATGATTTAATTAGTGAAAATAAAAATTATATCGTTTCTATCGGTGATAAATTAAAATGCACCTTATGCAATTCGGAGGTTTTTATATTAATAAATTTTTAATAGAAATATTTCAGATTTCTGAAAAAAGGAAAAAAGATGTTTTAAGACACATTCAGACTAATAAACACCAAAAAAACTTCAATAAAGGTAAGAACTTGAAATATATTGAATATTAGTTAAGTAAGAATTTTTAAAAATTATTAAAAGACGAATCTTTGTTTTAATTAAGCCAAGAATGAAGAAAAAAGTAAACAACAATATGAATTACCACCGTTACCCGAAAGTCTTCCTTCTGTTCCTGGTAATTTGTTTATATTTATAAAACAAAGTTTAATGACAAGGTTATGATTTTTATCAATCTGGAAATGCTTCTGATTATCCTTCTCAATATAATCCTTCAGAAGAAGGTAGGAAAACACTTATAATTAAAAATAATTAACAAAACAAAGAATATAAGCAAAAAATTGAAGAAACTTTGTCTATGAGAGTAATAAAAGAGCTTAGGTTCAACGGCAAGGTTCAGTATATAGTACTTCCAGAAAAAATCTATAACGACATATATATTTAAAAATCGGTCCAATAAATAGACTTGCGACTAAAAGATTAAATTAACTAAAAAGGATTAATTCTGGCTCCTTGCCTTACCCAAGAATAATATACGAGATATGAATTAATAGTTAAACTAATTTATATCGTTTTAATTAAGCCAAGAATGAAGAAAATAAAAAGAAACAAGAAGTTGAATTAGCTCCACTTCCAGAAAGTCTTCCTTATCCTGGTAATTTGTTTATTAAGGATTAAATTAAATTTAATCAAAAGAATATTCTTATGAGGCTTCCGATTTTTATGATTATGGCTATCATTCTGGCTATGGAGATCAAACTTCAGATTTTTACAAATCTGTTAATATTTCTGGCAATCCTCCTGCATTTTCTTTTCATCATAATCTTTCTGAAGAAGGTAATAAAACTTGTCAATATTTAAATTATCTGTTAATAAAAAATAAAGAATATCAAAGACAATTGGAACAAGCAATGTTTGAGTCCACTCAAAATATTCAACCTCATTTTCAACATCGAGGACCAATAATTCGAGGTTTTTTAATTATTTAATTAAATTTTTCTAAATTTAATTAATTAAGAACCCCCTCAACAACAAGTACAAGAACAATCTTCAAATGATCCAAAAGGCAAAGGAAAGCAAAAAGATCCATGATTTCATTAAGAATAGATTTGTAATATTTTAAATATTTATCTTATTTATTATAATATTATACTATTTTTATAGGAAATTTATTTAAAAAAGATGGAGAACAAATTGAAAAATTGTGAAGTTTGAAGAAATGATTTTTTGATTTTAGTTTAGTTAATTTTATTTTTCATTTAATTTTAGTTGAGAAAATGATATTTTAAAATTATTTAAAGAAAAACAAATTTTTTTCGTTGAAAAGTTAATCTTTAAATGATTGTTTTTTTTTTCAAAAAATTTTCAAAAATCATAGAAAGAATATTTCCATTTTATAAAGTTTTTCGAAAAATTATTTCTATTTATTTAACGAGAATGGGGGTACCTGGATTTTATGACATTCGAATCGGACTGCTGAGTTGCTTCGAATAATATATAAATTTTACATATCAAAAACAAACAATTTTAAAAGGCGATTAAAACTTTTTTCTGAACCCCTTGTTTCAAACACTTTTTAGCCGCGTAGTTCTTTATAAAAATAGTTTTGCACTGACACGGCTTAATTTGCTGTGTTTTGTTTTTTTTTCATTTCCAACCATTGAACCTGCTGGCTATCCTTTTGGCTCTTATAAATTTTCTGAAGAAAGTATGTAATAGACTTAAAACAAATATTTTAAATAAATGATAGATCGCTCGATTTAAGTTCGAATTAATTTTTTGTAATCTGTTCAATCATAGTTATTATTATGATTAATAATTTTAAAATTTGCGTTACTATTATATCGCTCATTTTATAAAAAAAAGGTTTTGGAACTCAGCAACAAATTCCAGAAAAACATCAAGGCTGGCATCACGGAATAGATACACAACCCCATGCAAATTATCAAGATCCTCAAACTTTTGGTATTTAAAACAATAATTTTAAATAGTAAAAAAATTAAAGGCGCTTCATATCCACATCAATATCTTGGACAAATAGGTTGCTTGATTTAATTCTAAATATTAAAGAAAATACAGTAATTTGCTCTTATTTTTTAATAAAGAATAATATCAAGTAGTTTTAATGAAATTTATTTTTGTTAAAGGAATTTCCTGAGGAGAAAATAAAGATTAAAATTATTTTTTAACGAAAAATGAAATTAAGGAAAATAAAAAACTATGTTTCGGAATGAAAATAAAAATCCATTTCAATTAGTAAATTTTTATGAAATCAAAAATCGTATATTGGGTAAATTATCCGATAAATTAAAATCTCTACTCGCATATTAAATCTTAAGTAATCAAAGATCAAATCTTATTAAAGCTGGTGTATCTCAGCAACCAGATTTTTCACAACTCCAATATGGACAGCATGCCATACACAGTTCATATGCTGAAAACCCTCCATTTCGTGGTACACGTTATGGTATTTATTATTTATTTAATAATTTACGAATAATACAGGAATTCCTCATACTCAACAACAAAATTCAGACTATGGTAATGGGTTTAAAATATTTTTATATATAATTCCAAAAGTGCATTAAAAAATTAAATTATAAATATATAAAGATTTGGAGGCAGCATTAGCCGCATCAATGGAAGGACGAAATCTAGGAGGAATAAATATTCGTGGTACTCATTTTAAAAATATTTTCTATATTTAAATATTTAAAGAGCCCGGTTCTACTCAACTTGGAACGATGACCCATAACACTGAAATTGCCCAAGGTCAAGAATCAGGGTCTAGGACAGGTAACAAAGGATAAATATTTTTTGTTAAAATGGTATTAATTTAAAATAATAATTTTAGGAGGCCGTTCACTTCAAGGAAGCGGATCACGCCCGGGAGACCGTTCAAGAAAAGGTTATTATTTACAATCAAAATTAAATGATATTACGTTATTCATAAGATATATAATAAAAATCTCTTTAATCATAAAAATTTTTACAGATAAAAGAAAAGGAAAGATGTAGACTAACACCTAAAGAAAATAGTATTTGAGTATTTTGAAGGTTATTCAGATGACCATTTATTTTATTTTCAGTGAAAGTTTTTACTTTTAGGGGATTTTATTTTTAAATTTATTTTAACCATTTTCTAAGTTTGGGTCAACTTTTAAATATAATTTATTGTTTATGCATATTTTATCTCCTATTTTATCTTCTTTTAAAGATTTACTGCTTAAAAATTATTGTGGCAAAATATGCATATGATTTTTAAAAATTATTTTAAATTTTTGTTTAAAATTATTTGCATAAATCAACTTTTACTGGTAGAATTTCGTTACTATTTTATCAATATCTAGTGTATATTTGGAGAAATTTTCTCATTTTATTTTGTGATTTATCCGTGCATATTACACGAATATTTGGCTTTTGTTGGCACATACCGTATTTTCTCTAGTAATTCCCCAGTCTCTATTAATTCCCCACCCTGGGGATGAGTTGAAACAATAATCCCCCTCTTTCTAGCCCACTCAATTAATTCCCCAGTCTCTATTAATTCCCCACCCTAGAGAGGGTTGAAACAATAATCCCCCTGGGGAATTACCAGAGAAAATACGGTATACTGTTGTGTAATGGTGCAGCGATAGTATAAAAGCCACTGTTAGATTTTATTTTTATATTTAATTTAACATACTTCAGTTAGTTGGAGCATACTAGCGCGGCTAGTTCCTGATACCTTAGAGTGTCACGCCTCAATTCTATCGCCTAAAGTTCTACTTCGATAAACTGTTATTATTGTGTACGTCAACATTTAATAATTTAGGATTTAAAAAATGTTATAATAAATATCTAAGTGCTTTGTTGTATTCCTCCCAAACCTTTATCTGAGTCTCAGATTAATTTTCTTTCTATCCTTTTCTGCTCCAGAATGGTCATATTCCTATTTATAAATGTTGATTCTAGCCCATAGGTTAATATTTGCCGTATTTCCTTCCGATAACTTTCCTTATACTTTATAATATTTTAGAAAAAGTGATTGACAGTAAATAGTAAAATTAATCTGAGACTCAAATAGGGCTGGGGGATATGAACAAAGTATCGATATATGATTTCAAAATGAATCACAATATTTATTTAAATTTTATCAACTTTCAAAAATATTTAATTTCAGTGGGTAACATCCAATCCACGTTATTGACCTTAAAAATTAATTAAATTTTAAAAAATAAATGGTTATTTTACCTGAATATATTGAGTCAAAGAAATGGGAATTTCCAAATCAACTTTATTTTCATATGAATTTTCTTTTGTTTCCAATACATAAGTTACCGAAAATTTAGTAAATGTAAATATTATTTTAAATAATTCATTTTCGTTTAAATTTTGATGATCAAAACATTTTGTTTTGTTTTTTGCCAAATTTAGCCAACGTCCACTCTGTTAAATATTTAAATTAAAATATTAATGAAATATTATTTAATGAAATTGTACTAACAATATTTAAGACATATCCAGAACAATGGCCGTAGCTTAGTCAGAAAGTTATATAGGGTTTGGTGTTTGCATCAAACTAAAATTTTACTTCGCTCTTACTTTAATAAATGAGCTTGAGTATTAGATATAGGCCAATTCCAATAGAAAAGCAGCATTGGATAGAAAAGCAGCTTCGAACGAATTACATGTGTAAAAATGGAAGATTTAGGGTAAAATTCATGTTCGTCTAAGGGGGTTAACAAATTTTAATTCTGACCTTCATTAATGTATTTTTTATACCGTGTGGTTGCTCATAAATAAATAAATTAGGAAGGAAATGAAAAGGGAATTTGGCCCTGAATCTCAAATATTTATATACCGTATAAGAATCAAAACAAGAACAATTTTTTGTAATATTCATTTGGAAGACAGTGTGGCCAACTTAATTATTAAAAAAAATATTTTTTACTTCAAATAAAATTTTTAACGATTTTCATTCCATACAATAGCTCCATGTAAAAAATTAATACTGATATTTCTGTTAAAATATTCTGGTATTGCACCTCTAACGATGACTTCACTTTGTCTATTTAACTGATTTTCTACTTTTATGGTAGTATTATCAAATTTAAATTTGGGGAGATTATTTGTTAGAGCTTGACATTTATTCGAAATTACATCAAATTCATTGAACACGACGTTCGAAATCTCACCAAAAATCTGAAAATATAATAAAAACTACCTGATTTACACATTTTATTTTTTGATAAATTTAACTTAGGTCGGGTGAAGCGGACTGAACAAATTTTTACATAAAAACGGAAAAAACTCGACTTTGAAGAGCACCTTTTACTGCTCCATGTATGCACGGATGACCCGAAAACCGTTACAGTTTTTTCACCTTACTTAGTTATCTGAACTATCTACATAAGTAATCTCGATCCGAGAAATTTCCTCCGATCCGACAAATATTCCTAACCCAACCCGATTTTCCTTTTATTACTCCTACTGATCCTATGCGAAACATGTACATGATATAAATTTAGTAAATCGACCCGACTTTGTTTACAAACGTTACATGCCTGCTAGTTATCCATTTTTTTATTTATTCTAATAATAAACACACGAATTACCTCAACAAGATTTACGGCCCATGAAGGAACTATATGTGGAAAGTGGATGTAATCACCACCATTTATGCTAATGTTGTAATAATCTTTGTCAGAATATATTAACACAAATATAGGCACACCAGTTCCAAAGGGGATTTGGTGTATGATTTGTTTGTCTTCATCAAATTCACTGCTCATTGCTAAAATCGAATACTTGTCTCTAAAATATTCAACGTTCCCTCCAAGAGATGTGTAATAGCCTGAGTAAATGTCAAACTGTATTTTCAGCACAGCTTTGACGGCTTTTAATTAGAAGATTAATCGTTATAGAACAATAAAAAATCGGTACTTTATGGATATATCACCCCCCTATTTTGAGTCTCAGAGTTTTCCTTACTATGCAATAATGGTCAGCCTTTCTTCCTTCAATAATTTCTATCCATTTCCCTGTAGCATATTTAAATGAGAGGCATTAATTAAGAAAAGATTACTTTTTCAATCATTTATTTATTGAACGTTTAAGATAGCTACATGTATCTTTCATTTGAATACGCCACGGGGAAATGGAATGAAATTATGGAAGGAATAAAGTCTGACCATTATTGAATAGTAAGGAAAGCTCTGAGACTCAAAATAAGGGGGGGGGGGGTGATATATTTATAAAGTACCAAAAAATCTTACCTTTATTTGTAACATGAGGATCATGACGCAAAAATATCGTAAATGATAAATAATTTGATTTAAATTTTTCTACTATTTTTGGAATAAAAGCTTCAAAACATATAATAGTTCCATAATTTTTTAATTCAGTTAATTCTTTTCTGTAGAATTTTATTGGAGTAACATCTTTCACTGCAGAATTTAATAGTTGTATGCCACCATTGAGTTAAATTTTATATGTTGTACCGAAGTTATACTATATTTTAATATGTCCTCCAAAGGACTATCCGGGACACGCCCAAGTAGGCGCGCGGCCAAGTAGGCGCAAAGCCATAACCAGCTTGAAAATTTCTGTACCTTGACAATTTTGGTATCAATCTCTTTAGCTCGATGAGAGGAATCGTTTAATACTAAATTTCGAAAAATTCGGAAATCTTGAAGCAGATTATGACTTTGCGCCTATTTGGCCGCGCGCCTACTTGGGCCGTACCCGACTATCCTATCAGAGTTGCCATTCAACTGGAAAGGGAACTTTCTAATAGGGAAATACGGTACATTATTCATAAAATAGGGCCACATCATAAAATAGAGCAACACTTTTATGCTTATAAAAATTAGGAGGATTTCGTGAAATTGTAAAAACTGGGTAAATTTTGGATTTCGAGAATAAACAATTCAGAAAGAGTTTGCAAAAGTTTAGCCACCGGGCAGGATTCGAACCTTCGACCACCTGCTAGTTGTTGCTAGGCGCTTTCGCTCACTATATGCAGGAGCTCTACCTCTGAGCTACCGGGGCATCGACTAATGCTTTCTCTTTTTTCTTTTTAGATCGTTTTACTCCCGCCTAAGCGTTTTAAATGCTGCTGGATGAATCATCCTTACAATTCTTTGATGATAGTTTCCAAGTGTTTCAGAGTAAGTTTGATATTGATAAAACGTTTTGAATTAACAAAACGTATTTAAAATTATTTACAAGATTTATTCTCTTGGTCGATATGTACTTTAATAACAAAAATTACCGCTATTTGATTAATTCTCCAGATGGGATATTTAGTTTTTATTTTGGCACGATCTATCATTATATTATTAAATTTTGTTTTAACTACCACATAGTAAGTTTCGACCATATTCATAATAATTTCACATGTAAATGGCTTTCCCTTATTGAATAACTTTGTTTTACCTTTCATTGAACAAAAGTGCCGACTTTCACACTAAAATTAAGGTTAAGCATTTTATTGCTTAATAAATTGCTTGAATATGAAAAATACGTTTTAGTTATAATTAAGCCCTCTCAATTCCTTAAATTGTAGAAATTTTGGTAATTCTTCGGTTTGTATACCCTCCTCTTTGTGCCCCCCTTTTTCCTTACCATTTTTTCATTTTTCCTCCCCTTTCTCCCTTATATTTTATGAGGCAAATATTAAAAAGGATTACGAGTAAAGGATATTCCTTTTTCCTTCCTAAAAGTATTAAAAAATGGTCAGTCATTTAAAGGTTATAGAACTCGTCGAGCTGTGTCGAATGACACCAAAATAATCCCGCGGTCTTAATGTGGGCCGATGTACTACAATGGAAATACTTTATGTCATAACTCTGTCAAATCTTGTTCAATTACGTTGACATTGATGTATTCGAATCAGCTAAACAAGCTCCTTTGAATGAGCTTTTATTTGCTTAGTCAAATTTTTAGCCCAAAATTTAGCTTGTCCCACTGTAGATTTCACTTTTCGGGGGTCTGTATCTCGGCCCAATGTTAAGAACGGGAGATGATTTTGGTGTCATTCGACAGCTCGACGAGTTCAATAACCTTTGACAGACTGACCATTTTTTAATACTTTTAGGATGGAAAACTGATGGGGTATACGAACCGAACTATTACCCTTTTCTCATACATAAATATTACTCGTAATCCTTTTTAATACTTGCCTCATAAAAAATAAGGGAGAAAGGGGAGGAAAAATGAAAAAATGGTAAGGAAAAAAGGGGGGCACAAAGACGAGGGTATACAAACCGAAGAATTACCGAAATTTTTAAAGTATGTATAATATTCACTTGCAATAGTTTGAATGGAATATGAATGGGATATTCTGAATGAAAAATTAAGCCAAAATTCGGTCTCGGTTAACTAAAAACCGCGAGTAAGTCTAAATCGAATATAAAATCGGGAGTTAAAAATCGACCATAATTGAGAACAAGGATACAGGTTACTAACCGGGCGTAAGCAAGCTAATGTAAGCATAGGTAATTCTTGCGTTCGTACCCCCCCCCCTTTTTTTTCCTTCCTCAAAGTATTAAAAAAAGTCAGTCTGATAACAGATTATAGAACTCGTCGAGTTGTGTCGAATGACACCAAAATCAACCCCCGGTCTTAACTTTGGGCCGAGATACAGACCCCAGAAAATTGAAAAATAAAAGGGTGCACCAAGCTGATTTTTTGTGATAAAAATCCGATTAAACAAATAATAGTTCATTCGAAAGAGATAGTCGAGCTGATTCGAATGATATCAAAATCAACGTAATTGAACAAGATTTGACAAAGTTATGACATAAAGTAATCGTGTAGTCGTGAGGCGCTTTTGCTAAACTCTCTTTGCGCACGTTTTTTGTCTGTATCTCGGCCCAAAGTTAAGACCGGGGGTTGATTCTGGTGTCATTCGACACAACTCGACGAGTTCTATAATCTGTTATCAGACTGACCATTTTTTAATACTTTGAGGATTGAAAAGGGGGGGGGGGTACGAACGCAAGAATTACCTAAGCATATACCGTATTTCCTAAAATAAAGCGCCATGGGGCTCTATTTTTCAACTATCCTCCAAAGTGGGGCTCTATTTTAGGATGGGGCTCTAATTTAGCACGGGCTTTATTTTAGGAAATACGGTATTTAGTTCCTAAGGCTGTGCAGTAGGTAGCGTCGTGTAATGGATAACACATCAGTCCGGTTTACTGAATATACTGGTTTACTCCCAGCCATACATGCAAGAAAGTTTTCGTTTCATTGTTTCGTATGTTTCGAATGATTCTTTCTGTTTCATCTGTTTCTTTATGAAACACATTTTAATTTGTTTCGTTTTGTTTCATTACGAAACGCTCGTGATTTGCTAACGAAACGTAACCAAATTTTAAGCCAATTTAAGCAAAACTTAAAAAAACAAAAACAATTTCTTCTTTGGCGTTGAATATTTAAAAAAATTTCGCCTGCAGCACATGAACATGAAATAGAAGTGTGTCTTATCTGAAAGAAATAAATAGCTATAGCCCTGTTGCTTTACTCAAATATCCAACTATAATTAATATTTTTAAATGTTTTCTTACACTTTGTGTACAAACTGAGTAATTTTTTAAATTATTGTAAACCTCCAAAGCAAAAATCATCGTTCCAACTAATAAATTTGAATTTTTTTTTGCAAATTTTATAATAAATTTGAATTACTATAAGGATTAGGTTCGTCGACACCACTCATAAATTTTATATCAAAACTCTTTGCATTTTTATTTAACAAACCCATAAAAACAAATGTTGCATTATAGGCTTTATATTCTCTAATCTTCAATAAATGTGGCATTTTAATTGCATGATCCATTTTTTGTGCCCAATAATGTATATCCGACGAAATCTATAATTTCCATTTTAATTTTCATCTTATAACCTGTACTCTTACGTTCGCACAAAATGAGTAATCGTAACCTATACTTGGCTTATTAATTAAATTAAATTGGTAATAGTTTGGATGAGACCCCCTCCCTTTTCCTTTCTAAAACTAGAGGTGGCCGGTATCGGGATCCCGGTCGGGATCGGGCGGGATTATCCCGGGTTTTTCGAATCCCGATCCCGATTTTTCTGATCCCGAGACCGAAAGGTGAATCCCGATCCCGGGTTTTTCTCTAAATCCCGATACCGGCCAACTCTATCTAAAACTATTAAAAAATGGTCAGTCAGTCTTAGGTTATAGAACTCGTCGAGCTGTTTCGATTGACACCAAAATCAAAACCAGGTCTTAACATTGGGCCGAGATACAGACCTCCGAAAATTGAAAATTAAAAGGGTGGACCAAGCTTATTTTTTAGGCTAAAAATTCGATTAAACAAATAATAGCTCATTCGAAAGAGCTTGTCGAGCTGATTCGAAAACCATTAAATGTTCCAATAATTAACCTGTCTCAAATAATTACCCCGAGATATTAATTAACCCCTTTAGTCAGAGATAAAAATTTATGGAAGGTCTGGCAACTCTGAGTTCATTAATTATTAAAAAATAATTACATATCCAATTTGCTTCTTTCCAAGAGTTTGCATTAATAATGGAGTAACCATTAGGAAATCACCGACAATTAACATTTTTGCCTCAGTATTATTCAGAAAGTTTCCTTTCCACCACCTAACTGGCCAAAACTTTTCAATAAAATTATCGAAAACATCACTTTCAAACAAAATCCAAACATAATATTTACTTAACTGTATTGTTACAAATATTTTTGCTCCAATTGAAAGCAATTTTTTTGAAAACTTTCTAGTAATTTCTTTTGTCCTCTTAAATTATTTTATTTTTTAAAAATTAGATAATATTAAATTGGGTTAAGCAATATCGGGGAGGGGGGGGGGTAATTTATAATCTTTTTTATTAATTTCACACCTTTAAAATTTCATTTTATACATTTAATTACCCGACAATGAACCTTTTCGTTATTATCATTAAGCTTAGTTCTTTTCCAACTTTTTCACCTGTATCTATATATATAAACTAGTGTTCGGCATTTGCGATTTTTCGAGATCGAGATCGAGACTATCGAAAAAATCTCGATTTTTCCAAAAATTGATCGAGACGAGATCGATAATCTCGAAAAAAATCTGCGATATCTCGAAAAATATCGTCGATATATCGTCTCGTGCCGAATAAGGTTGGCGGTTCCGGGTATCCGGAACCGAAAAAACCTCGGATATCCGGAAATTTTCGGTTCGGATACCGGTTCCGTATATCCGAAAATTTCGGTTCGGATATCGGTTCCGTTTACGGATATCCGGTAACAAAACGCCAAAATTTATAAATACTGATCACGAAAAATCTTTTTTAAAAATATCGAAATATCGAAAAATCTTGCGATATTTCTGACTTGACCGATACGAGATCGAGATCGATAATCTCGAAAAATCTCGATATCGAAAAATCTCGATTTTTTCAAAAATTGATCGAGACGAGATCGAGATCGATAATCTCGAAAAAAATCTCGCGATATCTCGAAAAATATCGTCGATATATCGTCTCGTGCCGAACACTAATATAAACCCAGCTTATTATACATTCATTGACTTCCTTATTGAGAGACCTCTTTTGAGAGAGATTTTATCTTAGCCCTGTTGTCTGCCCCATCGAATTGTTTGTATTTAATTAGAAGATAACTTTACATATTTATTTTGGGCTTATCCTCAGTATATCCGAGACTTGAATTTATATGGCTTTTAGTCATCCTCAGTAAATCTGAGAGATTTATCTAATACATAAATAGGTATTTATAATAGTATCTGATGAAAGCTCGGACATAATACCTTCCAACGGAAGCACAATACTGATAGTATTAAGATAAAATTTACCCCATCCCGATGATGTTGAAAAACAATTGTGTTATCAGTAAATTTTATATTAAGAAAAACATTTTTTTTGAATCAGACAATACGATCAAGCCTTTCTTTCCATTGTTTCCGGTCCAGATTGAAAACCAAACAATTTTATCCCCGTCATCTATGCCACCCATCTTGTGAATTGTTTTATTAGAGTATCTTCTAGAGCAATCTTTATCTCTGAATAGTGAACCCTTTCCATCAACCTCAAATTTTATTTTAGGAATTTGTGGTATTAATGAATCTGGTGTTGTTGGGTTTTTGAACTAAATGTATTAATAATTATTAAAATTCTAATAAAAACGTATAATAAAGAGTTAAGGTCGTTGCTCGATACTAAAATCTGACATTTAGACAGACTAAATAATTGAAAATTTTCTCTAAATTCTTTGGCTCGTGGAGGATTTTGGGAATGGGTATTTGGGAGAGAGACATTCTTTTACATCCTTGACAGTTCCTCCATTAATTTTAAAAGTTCTGAAGGGCGCCCATTCCGTATATAAATCCCCAAAATTTTTACTATTATTAAGGGCCAGTAAGTGTATTATTAATCCTTAGATAATTTTCTCTACAAATCGTCTCAAACACTTAAACTTTCAAAAATATTATTACCATACCCAAACATTAATAGAACAACCACAATCGCGATAAACAAAAAGATTTATGAAGCGTTGCGCTGTTGATGGTAACATATCCAATCCCAGAGCCCAAAGGCCAGAATATTTGTGTAAATATGAACCATTCTTTATTTTAGACAGATATTCACGAGCAAGTTGCTTATCTTGCCCAAGAAAAACTTCATTTATTTTTTCATATTTTACTGTAATAATTAGTAAGATATTATACATAATAGTTATGTTAATTTCTCAAAGATGTACGAATTAAGCCTCAGATGGACACCAAAAATCCAAGCCTCCAAATTTTCTAAATGCCTCTAAATTTTCCTGGGAAAACGATTTGAAAGTAAGCTGTTGGACTTGAAATTTAATGGAATATATAATACATCTTTTCACAAATTGAGCTAAAATAAGGGGCACAGTATTTATAAGAAGGGCACAGTATTAGGGGTATTAGTATTAGGTATTAGTATTATTCACAGTATTAGCACAGTATATACACAGTATTACAAGAAGGGACAGGCTATTTATTTTCGATAAAAACAAACATTTAAGATCGTTTTTTGCAATGTAGACATGTGTATATAAGTCAGCTTTTGTGCCAAATTCGATGTTAAAATGTAGAGTATTGTTTATTGTGTATCTAGATTAAATAATTCTGTAAAGCCTTTTAGGTTTATTTTACTATTTCTCAAGTTAGATTTTAGAAGGAGTGTTTTAAGTCTAATGGGGAAGGATACTTTGATGATTTACGTGCATCCCTTTAAGCAAGAAAGGCAAAACACATTATTTATTAACATTTTTCTTATTAATACAATGGGATTCTGCAATTTTGAGAAACTGATCAACACTTGTAGCTTGTCAATTATGATTAGAGTTGGGGGCCCGGTCCGAAAGATCGAGTCGGGCCTCGAATTTTGGCCCGAAAATGACTCGATCGCGTCGGGCCGACTTGAAAACTCCAACCCTAATTATGATAAAAAATATTCATCAAAAATCAGACTTTTGATTTGAAATTGACAATAAAATAGTTGTAGAAAAGGTGATCTCTTCCAAAATATACTCAGTTGAAAGCATAATCCCATGCCATATAGTTGAGGCTGGTTGTCCAGTGGAACACAAATCTTTGTTTTTCAGATTAGCACAAAATTCTTTTCGTTTAAGTTCGCATTCACTTGTGACGGCATTCTTTTAAATGGGAATTTTAAGGTTTATATAATCTTTAATTTCAATATAAAGTCCGTTTGATGAGGATATTTTTAAAAAATTAATTAATGGGGATAAAGTGAAATATTGAAAATAGATGTAGCATTGGCATAAAACACTCGACATTGACTCGTAACGCAAAGGCCTGCAGTTTTACTCCTTTCTAATAGAATTTTTACGGATATCCGGCCTTTTTCGGATCCGGATATCTGGATCTGCTAACCTTACTCACGACATAGACCAAAGCCCTTGAGTTTACTCCTTTCTAATAGAAAATGTGCGTAGTTTATGGTTGGGGAACCTCAATAATATAATAAATAAAGCTTGAGTAGTTGAAGCAATATCCCTGTCTGTTTATAATCTCACTTGTTCATAATCTCGCAGACGATAAGGAATTGATGCAATAATTCCATTCCGTGTATTATTTCCAACCAATTGGCTTGGGTAACAAATTAGCAATCTTTAAATATTTTATTCATTTATTTATGAGATTCCTCAATTAACTTGTCACAAAGGTAAAAGTTTGGTCTGAAGAAGATCAAGCCGTACGAGCTATGTTCTTTTTGTCCAGGTCTAAGCATGCATTGGTCCATATTTAGGTATGGAATTGGATGATGTGTTTTGGTCATATCCGTTAGAAAAACACTTGAATTAAAGATATGATTAACTAATTTTGACATTTTAATTATATTTTTTATTTAAAAAGGATTGGGAAATTCTGAAATATCTTGAGGAGTTAGACAGGACTTCAGAAAAAGAAACTTCAGAAAATTTTTAAGAAAATTTTTAAGAATTTAGTTTACGGTTAAATGTCAGATTTTAGCCCTCACCAAAATTTCCAGGCATAAAAACCATTCCAAGATCAAAAATGATATCGTGGGAATAATGACGATCTTAGCATTCGAAGGGATTAAAAAGGTCATGAATAATGAAGTTCTATTTATCCCACGAAATCCCTCCTAATCCACAGATATTTCTCCTAAAGACTCATTCTGAAATCCGTTTTCTGCATCAATATCATCGATATCCCTTTAAATCTCCACAAATCCCCAGGTATCTTCTTAATGCTCCACAAGCCTTAGATATTCCTGCTGATCACTAAAATTAACTTAATTACTTCTTATCCTTTCATGGTTTTCAGTTGAGGTATATACAAGATGGACTCAATCATGCGGATTCACTTCTGTCGGGACTCATCTATGCGGATCTAGTTGTGCGGACTGAATCTTGAGGACTCAAATGAGGCGTACCTCTAATCAAGACGTACCCGACTCAATTATTCGGACCGAAAATTCTAAATAAACATTCTTTAAACATACAGCGAATTATTCTCATTTTCGTTTTTATCCTTAGCTACAGCATAAATTAAGAAGGCAAGAATTAAAATAATTGTAAAGTATTTTGCAATCATTCTATAAATTTGCGGTACATACTATGTATACCTTATCTCCCTCCATCGTATTCTCTGCGAAATTTTGTCTTCCCTTCACCTCCGCACTTTTTCTTCTCATAATGATTAAAAATGGTCAAGGATTAATTTATATTATTTTTTCCTTATAAGGACGTTATTTTTTAATTTTTTCTGTAAACCGAAAAAATAACAAAACATTTCTGTTAACCCTACACGAACCATAAAATGAACCGAATAATTTTCGGCATACATTTTAATTATATTTTATTTTGCATTTTACAGGTTTAATGCTTATTTGCTTGATAAATATTAATCCTTGAACATTTTATCTGAGTAAAAAGAAGGGAGTAGAAAGAATACAGACTCGAGGAAAAAGATTTGCAGACAATTTATGGGAGATAATCGGATAGTACCAAATTAGTTAATTAAATATTTAATTTTATACATTTAATATTAAATTAAATAGATTAAATAGAATAGATAAAATTAAAATTTTATGGGAGCAGCACAAATTACATTTATAGTACATATATTAATAAAAGATTTATAATCAAATAGTATTAAATTATGATGACTGTTTGGGAAAATATTTTTTATTTGAATAAATAATTTTAATCGACCACCTACATCAGGGATCGCGTCGACAGAAAATTAAATTCCCGATTTTCGGGAATCGGGTCGGCGCGATCCCTGACCTACATGTTCTAGCTCTGAACAAAATTTAAATTTAATTTATGACGTCTACAACTGGATAACATAATGGATATGCTCTATCAAATGGTACAAAAAACTTTAAAATTATCAACCCGTACTCGGGTTATAGCGCGGGGATCAGTTGAACTGCTCCGCAAATTCAAGCCCGATTTAATTAAATTATTGTCAATTGTTGTAAAAATATTTCTAGGCTTTACTATTTGAATCTAACCGAAACGTTCCGTTCCGAATTTCAGAAAAAATATTCCAAGGATTGATAATCTTTTTATTTTTCACTTTTATGAATCTACTTATTTGAATCCAAAAAAATTTTTGTGTATTCCTTTACTTAAATATCCATTAAAAGATTTACTTTAAATAGAAAGTATTAAACTTTGTAGATTAAGTTTATTTTTAGATCATTTTCTAAAAATGTGACAAAATACCTAAATTTAAAAATATTTAATGACGTTAATCTTTGATTTTTTTGATTTTTTTAGAATTTTATTTAATATTATTTGTATATTTTCTTTATTTGAAAATTATGTTTTCTCAATGATTATTTTAATTTACAAAGATATTAAATTTATCAATTTATTAACTTGTTAAGTTATCCAATTTTCTTAGGAATATTAGGGTGTATAGCAGGGTTGCGTCGTAATTACGAATTACGGCGTTTTTTCAGTTACGAATTACGATTACGAAAAAAATTTTCGATTACGACGCAACTCTGGTGTATAGATTTTGAGCCCCATAGAGTTGAAAATTCATAACTTTTCTAATACTTAACCGATTTACTTAATATCTTTTTTATTTTATTTACAATTATTTTTGAAAATATTTTGCCATTTTATTTCAATATTTTATGGACATATTTCCCGATTTTATTTCAATATAAATCTGATCCCTACTCATAATTAGGGTTGCCAAAATGGCCCGACTCGGACCGAAAGATCGTGTCGGGCTTGAGATGTTTGGCCCGAAAAAGACTCGTACAGGCCCGGCTCGATAAAAACAAGCCCGAAAAAAAATGCCTCGACCGATTTGCCTCGACCGAAAAAATGCCTCGACCGATTTTCTTAATTAATTTTTTCCAAAATAATTTAATAAAACAATTAATTATTTAAAATAAAATAAATATTAAATTTAAAAAATGGTCTCAATTAATTATTAAAAGTCAAAAACCATTTTTACTAAAATAGCCTTCAACATCTTCTTTTTTTGCTTAAAAAATGTATAAAATAAATTATTTAAATATTTCTTAATTGACTAAAACATCATTTTAAAATAATTTCCATTAAGTTTTACATTTTTTCTTTTGAATATTGGTCCCGAAAAATGCAACTTTGGGAAGGAAAAAAAATTTTAAATTAAAAATTTTTTATTTGGAAGAGGGAAGTAAAAGGGAGTTTTACTAAATCCCTTCCTTTTAAAGACGAATTTTCTTTAAATTTAAAAAGTTTTAATTTTTCTATTAAGTTTAATCCTTTAAAGAGGTATTTAAATATCTAGGATATATTTTTAATAGATCTCATTTTTTGTAAATTTTCGAAGATATACATAAGATGTTACATGTATTGCAATTTTTCCTATATTATTATTTCACCTAAATTTTTAAAATATTTAATTTATAGTTCAATAATCTAAAACAATTTTTATTAACTTTTATATAATAAACTTTTTACAGGTTGTTAAGTATGGGCATACCCTAGGACCGTATCTTAAGATAATTTTTTGATAGGGATACCGCTGACAATTTTTTCGACGGGGAAACTTGTGTTCCACTTCGAATTAATTTGTTTCAATAGCAAGGGAAGTTGTTCAAAAAAGTTTGTCTGTTTGTTCACATTCCTCGAACATTACACATTCCTCGAATAAAATTCCTTGTTGAAAATTGACCTGCTCTGTCCAAAATCTACGTCCCAAAATTTTCGGTCACAAACATACATATATTTATTCCGAAATTTTTGTGGTGAAAGGTTTTCTTACCTTTGAGACTAAAATTTCAATTACGAAACTTCGCGACCTGATAATTTTTCCCTTTATTTTCTTAAATTGAATACAATCCGATCACAATGATTATTAATAAAAGATGACACTTTTAGGCCCCAAATAAGTATGAATTATATATATAATCATGTGAGATGTTCTTACACATAAGTGAGGTCTGAATGTATTAAACTCTAATTGCACTAAAAATTCTTTTAAAAAATTTTCAAAAATTTTTCCCATCACTTTATTCCTATATTTTCTCATCCATTTCCACTTTTTAAGTGCACATAATTTTTTTATAATTTTAAATTAAATTTATTTAAATTAATTTTCACATCATTCCTTTTACGAATTTTTAATTCTAAAAAGAAGCTCCGCCTATTTTTACTAAAATGAATTTTCCCCATTTTTCTCAGACATTCTTTGCGCATTAAAAAATTCTTTTAATATGTATTCTCAAAATTTTTTTAAAAGAAAATTTTTTTCATTGAGTAATTTTTAATAAAAAAATTGAGGAAGCCTTTGAATTAAACAAGGGAAGCCGTAAGTATTTCAAAAATATTAAAGTGCTAAATATTTTTTAATTTTTGTTTTTACTTGACTCAGAAATGGTATTTTAAATAAATGATGGAAATTTGGTTAAGAAAAGAATACATTTTTGTGTAGGTGTTACTGTATCACCTAAAATGTTAGGCATTAAAATGTTTAAATTAGCCAAAAAAATTTTTGTTTTTCCTATTTAACAAGTTTAAGTTCCAGAATCCAAGCTAAATTATAGCTTTTAGTAGCGCCAAAATTTCTCTATTGTTTCATTAATATCATAAAATGTATTTATTGGTTATCCTAAATTTAAAGATAGAATTCTTGATTTAACCCTTGGGCTGGAACAATCAAGATAAAACTGAAGGTTTATATAACATTATAGGTTAAAAGCAGGTACAAAACAAGTCTTAAAAAAGTCATAAGAATGCGATCCTAATGAGATAAATTTTATGCGTGAAGCAACGATGTGGGCAATTAGGCAATTTAACTTAACAGTATAATATTGACATACAAATAGAGCCTTATAGCTGTGTCTTCAGCTTTTGTAATTAATCTTGAACCTTTAGCTTTTTCATTAACATGAGTATCTAATTTGTAAAGTACATATTATTTAATTAAATAATAGCAACAAAACATAACTTTACTTAATAATCTGACTAAACTTTACTATAATTTAAAAATATTTATTATGGTTTCATTTAATAGTATATCCACTTGCGTTAAATTAAATCAACAACAACGAAGCCAAAATGATATTAGATAATCCCTTTTTTTATTAAAAATATTTTTCGGTTTTTATTATTTTAATAAAAATTCCGTCATTGAATTTTAGCATATTTTTTCTACCTCCTTATAAGCTAAATTAACTTTAAATGCCCTCAATTTTTGGCATAAATTTAATAAACACTATCTGAAGGAGGGGTACTTGCGCACAATTAGGGTTGTTCCTAACCGATGTTTTACTGCTTCCTCTACTCCCAGTTTTTTTGCAGAACCTAAGTTAGTAGATAAATGTTCCGTTTTTGGCTAGATTTGCATCTAAGAAACAGGAATTCCTCCTTTAAGCACAAGCTATAATATAATTTCTTGCATAATATCTCTACATATTTGTCTCAATTATCTTCTTTGTGAGAACAAGGAGGGAGCAGGCCAATGTACAGCTAGCACCATGTACATCCGAGAAATAACTTCGTTTAATATTTTCGAATCCGGGATCAATGCATCTCGACGAGCTGAGTCGAAGCATACCAGGATGTCCCGGATCCGTTAATTTTCAACTACGTTATAGCTCAGTGGTACATTGGGGTGTACCCAATAAAAATTATTAAATAATTCCAACAAGCATCAGACTCTTTATCCAATTTATTCAAATATTTTTGCAGAATTTATCTTATTTGTTTTATTTTTATAAATTTGTTTTATCATTCCATATTTTTAACTCATTTATACTTTATTTATTTCAGAAATTTATTCAATCATGTTATTATTACTTTACGTCTCGTTCCTTACACTAACACAGACAGAAGCTATCCGTGGCGCTTTGTTCCGTACCGGCCGGTCAGCCGACGAAGAAATGTCTCCTCAACTAGTTGGAATAGCTAATAATGCTTTTAACCCTGATAATTTGCCGGGAAATTGTCCTGAGGATGAGGAAGAAGAACAATTTTTAAGTATGGCATCGCATCCAGCACTAATGGTGGATTTGAGACAATTACTAAAATTCTCACGGGAGAGAGCCTTGGCTGGGGAGGGGAGAGAATTGGTGAGAAAAATTTTTTGGTTAAAAATATTACTGTAATATAAGATTAATTCTCGTTTTTATTATTCTATATGAGGCTCCTAAATGGTTTTTAAATTAGGTAAAGTATATTTAATAAAATCAAAAAATAAATTGGCAAATATTTAAATCAGAAATACCGTAAATGCTCTCTCTAATAAAACCACTTGTGCGTCTATTCTTCGATCCTCTGATAGGGTGTGCTCATGTTAGAGAGTGTGCTACAAACAGAGATTCTAATTCTATTAGAGCATTTATGGTACGGTACACCTCAATTGAGTCCCGACTCAACTGAGTCGCGGACCCTATAACTTATGAAGGGATGGTCAATTCAATCAGTTTCGAAACATCAATCTCCTTTCTGGAATAAAATGCAAAATAAAATTAGAAATTTTGCGGGTACACCCCAACCTACCGCGAGGCCAACCTACCGCCGAGCTATAACTTCGTTCAGAATTGTCGAAATCGGGACACCCTGGTATGCTTCGATGCGCCTCGACGAGCTGAATCGAACCATACTAGGGCGTCCCGGATTCGACAATTCTGAACGAAGTTATAGCTCGGCGGTAGGTTGGGCTCGCGGTAGGTTGGCCTGCTCCCAAATTTTGCTTACTTTCTATACTTAAATCACATAAATTTCATTAAATTGTTAACATTAATTTAAAATCAAAATTTAAGGTCCAACCTAACATCAATTCAAAATTTACCAACGAATTAAAAGCTACTCAACAATACAAATCAAAACGTATGTCAAATGCTAGAAGAGCTAATGCTCCATGGAAATCACCTAGACTTGCTGCATATATTGCTCTACTTAGAAATTCATATAAAAATAATTACCCCGGTTCTCTTTAAGAAAATAAAAGGACTTTTGTGATTAAAAAATTTTCATATGTTTATTCATAATATTCAATATTTTTGCTTTTTAAAAAGCATTTTTATTAAAAAATTTTTGTGTTGTCTATGTATATTTAAAATAATTAAAATTTAGAAAAATATTTAATTTTTATGGAAATAATTATATTATCTTAATCCAGAGCCTGGATTATAGTAATACTTCAATATTTAACTGAAAAATGGCTAATACTTGATAAAAAAAATTTTTTTGGACATTTTTGCGTTCTTGTGTTTCGCGTTATTTGCGTTAAATTTCGGTCTTGCGTTGCGTTTTGCGCCTTGCGTTTTTTGAGATTTCTCTTGCGCCCACCCCTGATCTAGGCTTCGTATATGTGCGGATTTTGGTACTTTTCGGTCCTGCCACATCCCTCACATATATTCGCAGAATAATTTTATATTTTTCCCTCATATGTACAGAATGGTCAGACTTACTCTTTTCTATGGAGAACCGAGTTTTTAACAAATTTTGAAGTACTTTATTTAATGATTAACTACTAATTTTAATTGTGTAATTCTTGATTATTTTTAGTCAATTTTCATCATTCATTTTCCTTGTATTCACTCCTAAAAATTTGAAAAAAATTTTTATCTTTAGCTGTTTTTCCAGTTTTTGCCATTTTATATTCTACTTTGGTAGTCACTTAGTTTATTCTACAGATTAGAGACCGGAACGGGATCGGGACCCGGTCCCGTTTCCCGGTCCTTTTCCCGGCTTTTTTGAAGATGCCGGTATGAAACAGGGATCGGGAATTCCCAGTTTTCCCAGTTCCGGGTCCCGGCCGGGTTCCTTCTGCTACGATTTCCCCTACAGATAACCTAGTTTGAAAATTTACCTCCTCCTCCTCCTCCTCTTCATCTTCTTCAACTTCTTCCTCCTCAACTTCTTCCTCTTCCACCTCCTTTTCTGCCGGCTCGTCATTCTTTTCCTCTTCCTTTGGTTTTGTCTCTACTTTAGCAGAATCTCCACTATCACTTAGTTTCGAAGACTTTAAATTTTATATTTTTTCTATCAAACCCTAACATGATCCAACCTCTCTTTCTTCAAATTTTCTCTTATATTTTTCAAAAGGATGACTAAATAATTAAAAATAAATTTTAAAGAAGGGAGAATGAAATTTACGTATCCGATCCAGCTGATGCCGAACCGGGTGGACGATTTTCTTCCCACTCGCGCATTGCAGCTTCGTACTCCTCTACCCTAGAAATGGATTATTTTAATGAAAATTATTTTAAAATTAGACATAATATATCACAAGCATGCTTGTGAAGCAGGGATGCAAGAATTACGAAATTTTGCAGGTTCCAGTTCTTGAACTGGTTCCAGAAATTTATTGGTTCCACGCATTCAGTTCCGGAACTGGAACCCCCGCATTACTGATCACAAAATCAAGGATCACACTGATCACAAAATCAAGGTCGCTCAACTTTCCCTAATTTATTCGAATTTTTATTTTCAAAAAATTATTAGGGTATTTCGCAAGGGGGAGAGGTGGAAGTGGACCAATTTCGTTTATTCGGAGATTTTAAGCAGGGCTATGCGTCATAGCGTTTTGCGTTTTGGCGTCCATTTTGGCCGATTTTTGGCATTTTGCTTTTGGCGTGTTTTTAAAATTTGAAAAATTGGCGTTTGGCACATCCCTGATTTTCAGCCACCCCTTCTAAGTAAAATCAAACCATTCTTTCTTCCACCCCATTCTAGTCATTGTATTACGAGGCGTTCCAAAGCCTGTCATTCCCTTTTGTGAAGCTAATTTATTTGTGCCAGACTTTAAATTCATAATTAAAAATGATTCGTTTTTTTATTTTTTAATACTTGAAGAGGCACAATCCCTTCAGATTTTAATCGCGAGTCTTCCGGTATTTCTTTTCCGCCAGTTGTGTGGGGAAGAACATCACGTACCTTTTTAATTATTTAATATAGGAAATAATTACGTTCATTATGGTCGGAAATTATTATTAAATATAAACTCCTTTGCCTTAGAACTATGATAAGTAGGGACTCACAAAACATTTTTTAGGACCCGGTTCTTAATGCATATATTTGCATATTTCGGCCCTCCCGTGCATATTTGCATATTTGTGCATATTTTGGGAAATTATTTGGGACTTTTTCGGTCCCTTTTCGGTCCCAATTTCGGTTTATGTTAAATTGGATTCCCTATTCCAGAAATCGGGAACTTTATTTTTGTCGGGAATTCCCGAAATCGGTAATTTTGTTTTCTCGTCGGCTCGTTCCCTGGTCCATATTTATTGGCATATGAATAAGGTTACACTCAGAGATGAATCGGGATTCCGATATCCGACAGTTCCGATTTGCGACACCTTAGTCATTTTCGATTTACTTCTGGTTACACTATATTTGATAAACTTAAATTTATGGTACATGCTTAAAAGTTAGTTGTTATTGGGAGTAGAGAAATGCCCAATCAACACTATACTTTTGACCAGCACTGTAGGGTAAAAATTCTAGTCTTAAGGGTTGTTTTAAACCTTTAATTTCGACTAATTTTTTATTTACTTTAAGAAATCCTCCCGTTCCCTTTTGTGAAGCAAATTTATTTTGGCCAGAATACCAGGGAGTAAATTCTGAGCTAGCACGGATATTCTCTTCTCTTTAAAAATAAAATATTTTTTCCTATAATTTAAATTTCTTATAAAATTTTTTTTACGTAAATCCAAGCCCATCAATATCTTGTGTTGCCTGTCTGAATGCCCCAAGCTAGAAACAAAATTTTAAATTAAATTATTGGGAACTAAGCAAATTTTTTTAATAATAATTCACCCCCGGTGCCCCCAACATTCCTTGTTGAGAAGCAAATATATTAGTGCCGTATTGATAACAAAGCTTAAAAATAAAGATTAAATTTTATTGGTGTTTAATTTGAAGTTTAGTAGACTAATTCTTTTCTAATTACATCACAATCTGTCTAATATTTTATAAAATTTCTTGGATACTTGATATACCTATGCTATGAAAAGTTTTGTTTACTAGAAATATTATTTTCTTTTTAACCCTTCTTCGGAAAATTTGTCGGAAATCTTACCTTAAGGCTAAAGTGAATATACCTATGCCAGGGAATGAGCCGTCTCAATTCCAGAAAATCGGGAATTTTGTTTTCTTGTCAGCTCGTTCCCTGACCTATACACCTACCATATTTCTTTTAATATTGCGACTGTCTCTAATAGACCGACCCCTTCTAATAAACCGACCCTCTAAGGATGGTTTGAAGAAATACGGTATATCTATGGCAAGCAACTGCATGTTTTACATGCCATAAAAATGCTCAATTTAGCTTTAACATAAATATGAGCCTTTATAAATCCGGCTTTTCATGCATATTTTTGCATATATTTTGTAAATAATTTTATGAAATATTTTTAAAAATATTACCAATCCATGTGTTCGTCTGTCATTAGGCAAACGTCCACGAATATTTGGCACTTGATTTCGAGGTGCTCCCATATTTACCTTTTTTTAAATTATTATTTTTGTAATTTCAATTTAATTACCTCTCCAGCCTGTGTAGCAAATCCATAATCCCCGCTTTGTTTAGGCAAAATCCCCTCTCCTTCCTTTTCCAAAATTGTTTCCCATTCCTTTTAAATATTTAATTTTTTAGAGTTCTGAATTTTATTTTTTAATAAAATTCGGGCCCTAAAAATATTCTCCTCAGATCCATCAGGTAATGGACGCATATTAAGCTCTTGATTTTTCAATTTTTAGGATATCTAATTTAACGGCTTGCTGATAAATAGGGTTGCTGTTTTCGGTTCGAGCCGACGTTCGGTACATTTTGCGAGTTTGGGTTTTTTCGGTTCGTTTTCGAGTTTTTCGAGCTGAAAAGCCTCGGCTCGCCCGATCTTTCGAGTCTCGGTTCGAACGAGCTGGCAACCCTACTAATAAATATCTCAATCTCCTTTCAAAGGGCCCTCTCATAATTAATATATTTCTTTGAAATTTCATTACAATTTCTATTTCTATTTCAAATTTTTTTAGTTTTTATTTTCCTATTTTGAATATTCCAATACTTTAGACCTTAATAGTTACAATTTTGAAAATTTCCCCAAATTTATTACAATTAGAAAATACCTTCTTGTATTCTACATGGGGACACTAAACAGAAAAATATTGTTAATATAACTATATTTTTTTAGTTTGCCTGATTTCTGTTTGCACCTATCGGTGTTTGTCCTGCCTGTGATGCGTATAAATTTGTACCTTTATAAAAAATAAAAAATTTCCACATTAGGGTTGGTGGATAGTTGGAAATCTTTCGGATATCCGGATCCGATATCACAAGTGAAAATTTCCGAATCTCCGGGCTTTTTTCGGATCCGAATATTCCAATCCGCCGACCTTAATCTACATACACAATGATTTTCCCCAAGTAAGTAATTTATCAATAACTCTCCAGATCTCAAATTAGAATACCGTAGATACTAGTGTTGAGTTTAAAATTACGAGTGTTTATAGTACTCGTTACTGTGCATGAATACAATAAAAATTAGGGACTTTACGAAGACGAGTACATGAGATTTTTATATTTCCAAAAACCGTTCTTTAGACACTTAATAAGTGTTTGAAATCAAAACTCCAACACCCAGCACCAGTAAATTTCAAATTTTAACAATAAAAGCAAAAAATTTTTAAATAATTACCGCATTGTGGTCGAAGAAATTCTTCAGATTTTCTGTCTGGCTCAATATAACTTTAGCCAAAAAATTTTAATAATTTTTAAATATTTAATAACCCCAATTTTTTATCCTTTGTAATATTTAAACGAGGCATTCCAGGAGCTATATTTTCAATTTAAAAAATTAATTTACGCTCTAATTTATCCTTTTACCAGTCATTCCTCGTTGAGTTTCGAATTTATTAGTCCCCGCTTGCATCGAAAGAAAACTTTAAAAAATCCAAATTTAATTAAAATAATTAAATCTACGTGTCCCCAGCTTTAAGTTTTTCATAATTCCATCGTCTCCGTACTCCACCCTCGCCATTTTGCTGCAAATATTTTTAATTTTATTTTATAATTATCTCATTAATACAATTATTATTAACGAATTTCTATTTTTGTAAACCCAAGAACAGTATTTCTTTATTAAAGCTTTATGAGAACACTTAAACGATGTTTCAGCTTTCTTTCTGATTACATGCTCATATCGGTCGGTAAAATTATTAAGCTATGAATCTTGATACTGCAAAGCAGCTGGCTATCTATTTAATTCCTAAAGCTATCCGTAGGAGAAATAATTTTGACTAATTATTAGCCCGTCAATTGAAGTTGTTAATTCGATCACAGCCGCCAAATTTACTCTACCAAGCTAACTTATGTAAATATAGATACAGCTTGAAAAAGTTATTTGTCAGTATAAGCTACTTGATAAAGGTAAAATTTGATTCAAGAAATTTAATAGCTTTTAGTATCTTGTAAAAATATTTTAAATCAAAATTTTAAATTAATTTTGGTAATCTTTAATCTTAACTGATCCTTAGTAAATACCCACAAATTTTCGGAAATAATTAATCAATCAATTTAAAATCACTTCTTGAAAATTTCCTTGAATTGGATTTTCTATCCCTTATTTTTCAAAAACCAACCTCATCTTCCATATTATTTTAAAAATTTATTTGAGAAATTTTTATTTTCTGGCAAGAATATTAAAACAATAAAGAAACACTATAAAAAAAATTTTTTTAATAATTTGAGGGGGCTCTTTTAACTTGAAATAATTAAAAAAAGTTAAATATATGTTAAACTAATGTTTCTTTACTTTTATTTTTGTAAGCTAACATTGACTAAAGTGAGGATTTTGTGTTTGAATAGTAAAAAACTACAATAAAAGAGAGGTAATATTTTAGTAGGAACAGATATCTCTGAAATATAAAGGTATATTTAGGCGCCGAATGGGTGAGGGAGAGAAAGGTGAGGGAGAGAAAAACTGATATATGTATATCGGGAGCAGGCCAGTATACCGCCGAGCTATAACTTCGCTTAAAATTGTCGAATCCGGGACGCCCTGGTATGGTTCGATTCAGCTCCTTGAGGCGCTTCGAACCATAACAGGGCCTCCCGGATTCGACAATTTTGAACGAAGTTATAGCTCGGCGGTATACTGGGCTCGCGGTATAACGGGATGTACCCATGTATTTCTGTTCCGAATGTTACTCATAGAGGTCTTTTTCCTAGGGAGGCATGTTGAAAATTTCACAAGTTTATCCCTTTTTTGCATTTAGTTAATCTTAGTCTTGAATTAGTAAATGAAGAGATAAGACAAAATAAAAGAAGGTGAAGGTGTATTATAAAACAATTTCAACATGAACACAAACAAGGTTCTTTATTTGAAGAATATCTTTAAAGGATCGGATATTATTTTTGGAATCAAATTCGAATTAATTTATAACATTACAAATTAATTAAGATGAAAAATAAATTTAAGGAAATAATATTAGTATCAGGGATCGCTCCGATCAGATTCACGATTCCCGAAAATCGGGAATTCGAAATTTTCGTGAATTCACGATTCCCGAAAATAAGGAATTTGATTTTTTGTCGGCGCGATCCCTGATTAGTATCTATCGTAAATTATAAGACTACTAAACATTTATCTAGTCTTGAGGGTTTATCTACTTCAGAGTTACAATTTTATTTAGTAGGGTTTTTCCCCGACGGGGGGGGGGGGGGGGGGACGGGAAACTTTCAAAAAATCTCTCAAATTCCCCGACTTTCGGGGACGGGGTACAACCCTATTATTCAGTCAAGAAAGCAGATCGCGCCACTTATTTAACGCCAAACTGGCCAATTTTCTCAATATCCCCCTCAAATCCTCTTCTTAGTAGATCCTTTTCTCTCTCTTAAAATAAATGTATACACCTATTCTTGAATGCGCAGGCGTTGTTGCTTACGAAGAAAAAAAACATAAAAGATGATAACGAAAAGAATTTTTTGTTTGTTTTTGACTGCTCAACTTTCTCCACTTCCGTTGAAGTTTTTTTTTGTTTTTGCTTCTTTTATCTTTATAAGAAAATGTAAAGAATGCATCATAGCAGGGAACAATTTAAAAATAAAATTTTGAATTTCAAAATTTGTGGATTAAAAAATAATTAAAAAAGTTTAGGTTGTCATTCATAATGCATATATCCGTTGTAGCTAAGAAATCCCATCTTATGATAATGTTAGAAAGGAGGTAGTATTGGGACCCCCATTTAGTTACCAAAAACTTAAGTTCTGTACTTGTAGACAAAATTCCAAAGTGCTCAATTTAACTTTAACAGATTTCCGTAACATTTGCCTAAAATATTGAATCAAAGTTTTTGATACATATAAAAATATGTATCCCATCTTCGCGGGCCTCACCATTTTTATGGGGTAAAATATAACTGGAATAAATGAGAAAAATGCAAAAAAAATAAGACATGATTGTTTATGGTTTTTAATAAAAATCTAGGCAAGATCTAGATATAATGGAGTAATTTTCAACTTTTCACTTTATTATATTTAAAATACCTCTACATGTTAATATTTAAATAAAAAATAAACAATATTTATTTTATAATAATATAAAATTATAAAATATTCGGAATTATAAGAAATTTAAAAATATTTCTTTTTCTCAATTTCCCCATTCAAAAGTGAAAAATAGAAAAATTCAAATATGTCCAGCTATAGCTCAGGTGGTAGAGCGTGGGACTGTAGTTGTTTAGCCGTGATCCTGATGTCGCTGGTTCGAATCCGGCTAGCTGGAATTTGTTTTTATTAATTTTTTAATAGAATTTTTTAAACTTTCAATTCATTAAAAATTAATTTAAAAATTGTCAATTAATTTTAAAACTTTTTACACCAAAAACAAAATAAATACATATAGCTAAACTTGGGAAAATTGGTTTTAAATTAAATTTAATTTTATAGAAGCGCTTCAAACTCATGATTTCTAAACGTATGAATTTAACGGATTAAGGGAAATATTGGTAGATTTGGCAGGATCTGGAGGGGATATTAACGATTTACAATGATTAGATAGTCCCCTATATACCTCTAAATCCAGACATCCTCTCTATATAATCTGGGATTTGGTAGGGTTAATTTGGATTTGTAGGATTAAGGCGGATATCGGGGATTTATTTTGTTTGCGGGATAAATTTGGGTTTAAATATTATCGGGGGATTTTGCAGGACTAAGGGGCATATCCGCAATTTGGAATAGGCTGTACGAAATAAAAAAAATTTTTATTTCTAATCGAAACGAAATAAAAAAATATTCTCATAAATCTGTCAATATTCCCTTAGCTATTTCGATATTCTTATTAATCCCCAATCCATCGATGTCTCAGTCTTCCTAAACTAATCCTCCTCAACTTAAACCCCTAATCTATTTTAATCCCTACATAGTTAGTCCCAATAAATCCCTTTTTAGTTACTTCTAATCCCTCAATATCCTTCAATTAGGTAGCCCAGCCCTGATTTTGAAGGATTAAGGGATAAGACGAGGGAATACAAGTTATTTGAATAATAAATCGTATTATTAGCGCCTCAGGCGAAGATTTTTCAACTTTTGCCTGTTTAAGGAAACAGTATTGACCAAAAAGTAAGAATATTTTATAAAATTTACTCGAAATCGGACCAGTGCCGGGCCCGGGTTTTTCAGATGCGACCCGGGCCGCTTCCGGGCTAAAAATCTCTAAAACCAGGAAAACCCCGATTTTCTCAAAATACCCTGTTTCCGGGCTACCGGGCCCGTGACCGGGTTTTTCCAGCCCGGTCCTGGTCCGAGCTCTAATCATGATATAAAATTTAATTAAATAAAATTTTATTTAAATTTTTATTTATTTAATTAAATTTAAAAAATTATTTACACGTTTTAATCAATAAAAGAGAATCGACTCGTCTCACAAGACATCGAATGACATAACCTTTGAATTTCTTCGATTGATTTATCGTAAAATCGGGAAAATAATTTTTAAAAAATCGAGAATTTTGAAAAAAAAAATTAAAGTCTGAAAATATAAAAAATAATTTTTCTTTTCGAAGTAACTATAGCTAGACAAATCAAGTTTTGTCATTTTTGAATTCTTTTACTTGCAGTAATCTTCATCAGTGTTTGGAAGCTCGTACCAAAATTCGTACTCGCACTCATACCTGTACACGTACTCGGACCTGTGTTGACTACGAGCAATTTTCAAAATTCCAAACATTTTCTTCATGCAGTCAGGCTATTCCACACCCTCGTTAATTTAAACATAATAACTAGTGACCGGTAAAATTGATTTTTCCGGATCCGGATCCCGGATTGCAACTGGAGCCGGACCGGATCCGGCCGGATTTCTCCGGATTAATCCGGTCCGGTTTTAATCCGGAAATTTAAAAAAAACCCCGGATTTGGGACTCCGGAAAAATCCGGCCGGATCCGGTCCGGCCCGGTCACTAATAATAACTACTTTTAAGACTTTAAAGGCATTGAAAGTCTCGATATTCTAATTTAATTATTAACCCTCGATTTTTAAAATTTTCTCTTAAAAATAATTAATTTTTCCGGTGAATCGCCTGCCTCTCCTCTCATTTTAAATGAAAGAGGGAGCTTAGCTTGATAGCTTGCCCTTCACTTCTAAATTCTTTACCTTCCCTAGCTAAATTTAAATTTATTAAATATTACGGGCAATATTGCTTTGAAAAATAATTTTTAAAATCGAAATTTCCAAACAGCTCTAATTAAAGAAAGCCAATTCATGTGATAACCATCTCAGCTAAAAGGGTTGCTTGTCGCTGCATTATACACTATGGGCATTTATACGCCCCCTCAATAAATTTAATATAAAGGTTACTATTTATTTCACTCACTTCACCGATTAAATTATTTTATAATTAATTTCTTATTTTTTAAATGCTAAAGCAATTACCTTAATAAAGGCAATGAATAAAGGCAATGAATCCTTTCTAGTTTATTCCTTTCTTTCACTTCTTGTCTGCTAACAGTGTCTAAATTCTAGTAAAAGATCCCATTTATTGGATATTTAAATTCTAACCAAATATTTAAATATAGCATTTATTGTTTAGTTAAACTAGAGGTTGGCAAAATCGCGTTTGCGAGATCCCGCGGGATAAAATTTTTTAAAAATCTTTGCGGGACGGGACCTCGCGGGATAAATCCCGCAAAATCCACCACTCCCGCAAAATCCCCCAAATCGAAAAAAATGCGAGATTGCGGGAGCGATATTCTGCAAAATCCCGCGCGGGATCCCGTCCTGCGCCGACTTATAATTTAAAACATTAAATATTTTTTTTATATTTTTTAATATTTTTAAATTAATTCCAGAAATTAATGAAGTATTCTATACTTTTATTTCTTTGTTTATTTTTGAAGCCAATTCTGGTTGATTCAGCTGGTAGCGATGATGAACATCAGTTCAATCCTTTTCAACCTCGAGATGTTGGAACAAGCGGGACAGGGACTGATGAGCATGAAGGAACTAGAAGTATACCCACAACTGGAGGATATTCGCAAGACATGTATCCTTCTAGCCTACAACCTTCTCATAATTTGTCTGATTTGGATCTTAATCTTGGCTCTAATCCCTTTCTTACACATTCACCTCTACGACAGCATCAAGAAATTGAAGCAATTCATGAAGAAACAGCCGATACTTCGAGAAGAGGTAAAATTTCTAATGAAAAATTAAGTTAATAATTAAATATCAAAAATTAAGATGCTTATGCTAACCGACGTATATGGATTGAGAAATTAAATGAGGACAAGGAAAAATATGAGCTGGTCAAAAATAACGAAAAAATCGAGATTTACTGCCGACGATGCGAAAAAATCGTAGGAAGATTTAGAAAAAAATTTAGAATTAAATTTAAAAAAAATTTAAAAAAATTTAGCTATTAGTAGTGCTTCGGTTTGTGTAGTGATTCACTATAGTTTATTGAATAAAAGCCATTTTTAGCGTCCGTCTGTTTAAATAATCTAGCCTGGCCAGTCCCAGATCTTCTTCGTTATTCCAGACCATTCCACTTAGATTGATCATTTCTACCTCTGATAAACTGATATTTTTGTAAACCCGAACAAACATACTTGTACGAATTTCACGTAATTTTAAATATTTTTAGATTAACTCAATAAGGCAAGTAAATATTGAACTACATAACATAAATCATCAGAAAATGGAAACTCCAATAAAAGACGAAAAAGGTACGAATTTAGTCTAAACTTCACTTTACGGTTCTGTTACCGATTTGAATTATTTATATGTCATTCGAAAGAAAATCGCATAAATCGACGAGCTCTTTCAAATGAACTTCATATGTAAAATCGAATTTTCACGCTAAAAATGAGCTTACTCCCCCTATAGTTTTTGACCATTTCGAGCCCTATATCTCGGCCCACAATTGAGTTCGCGGGCTAATTTTTAGTGTGGTTGACTCAGCTCGACGAGCTCTTTCGAACGACATGTAAATAATCCAAATCGGGATCAGGCCTGTAAAGTGGAGTTAGGCCCGAATTTAAACTAGGATTCATAGTAATCGAAAGTTAACATACTTTACTTTATTCCTCATTCTCATCCTTATTAATCCATCTTTATCCCACCCAAAACAAATTAAACATAATTTTAGAAGCAATTTTTAACCCATCATAGTCGATCCCATTAATCCCAATTCCATTTTAAATATCCCATGCTTATTAAATAAATCCATTAATTAATAAAAATGTACGTAGAACGTGGAAAGCTTTTGGAAAAACTTCAAAGAATTAAACAAAAAACGGAAGAACAAAGAAATGAAAGATTAGATTATATTACAATTGACGAATTTGCCGGTTATTTGGTTTGTGAAGCATGCAAGGAATATAATTTTGTGAAGTTTTTAGTTTGTTAATCAGATAAAAATTTAAATTCGATTTAAAAATTTCAGATGAAGTCTAGAAATTATAATGATCTTTCCAATCATTTCAAATCTAACTCTCATTTTGAAGCAATGAAACGTAAAATAATTTTTAATTAAACATTGATTAATAAGCTTAAAAGGATACGGCCCACTTTGTCGCGCGGCCACATTGTCGCCGAGCCATAACTTGCTTTAAGATTTCCGAATCTTTCCAAATTTAGTATTAAACGATTCCTCTCATCGAGCTAAAGAGATTGGTACCAAAATTGATAAGGGCCAGATATTTTTTAGCAAGTTATGGCTCGGCGACAATGTGGCCGCACGACAATGTGGGCGTGTCCCGCTTAAAATTACTTCCAGATTACAGAAAAGAGCATCAAATAGAGCAAAGCAATGAGGGTCGATATGGTAATATTTAGACAGCATTATACGATATAGTCAATATTAAGGTTAGGACTATCAGTGTTAATCATAAATATAATAATACCAATAGTGTTCGTAATTACCATATACCGACGGTATTTATCGGTATTCCTTACCTAATATCGTACGAAATATTGTAAGGAAAATAAATATTTCTTCCGTGATACCCTAAGCGATAACGTCGAAATTTCTCGGTATTTTTCCACACTTGCAAACACATATAATATTGAGAATAAATGTAAAAGTGAATGAATTCTAGTTATACTTTAATCAACGCCTAACTTATTGAATATTAAATTTTATTAAAAAAAGATATTGCAACTCAGCAATCAAATCATGAACAACCCCAATATGAACAGCAAGATATAGATAGTCAACATTTACCACATAATATTGATCCACAATTATATGGTATTTTAATACCTAATTTTAAATATTGAAAAATAATACAGGAATACTACAGAGGTAGTCGAGGTTTTTACAAATATAGAAACCCAGGATTGCTATCAATATAGTAAAGTCCGGTGATAAAATTTGATATAAAACACATACTATTCGATTCGTCTTGACGACCTGAGTTGAATGATATTGCTCACCGTGTACATAAATTTGGGCTGGCCGTAATATGGGCCCCAGAAATCGAAACACCATAGGAGTTGCATTACACATTTCTTGGTCAAAAATTCAAATACGCAACAAAAAAATCAAGGTTTTGAACAAACAAGAAGCAATTGTTGCTTTACGCAAAATTATTATCATGGCGCCGTATATTAAAAAAGTTCAATTTAGTCCAATACCCAAATTTTTCATGGGTAATTTTAAAAATGTATAAAAAAGAATTGGTCTGGATATTAGTAAAAGCCCCTAAACTTAATTTAAAAATCCACTAAATAATAAAATGTTTTATTTAAAGGTAACGCCTATTTTACAAAATCAACTCGAGGAACCAATATTTTAAATATTGGTGATTATCAATATTATTTTTTGGTTTCTAGAAAGGATGGTACTTATTGGAGATGCAGTAAATATAACTTAACTAGATGTAACGCTCAAGCAGTTTTCAAAAATAATTCATTCCCTTATACATTAAAAAATGAACACACATGTAATGATCATCAACAAGAACCTACTCCACAACAAGATATAATTTACCGTAAATGAATTTATATCTTATTTTCTTTAATTCTAGCTAATTTTAAAAAATTTTGGGGAAACTTAACTAAATGTTTAATTCAATATTTGATACTTTTCTGTTATGAGGTCACACATTAAAATTAAGAAATAGGTAAATGTCATTCGAAAGAGCTGTTTGACGATCTGAGTCGGCTCCTATAACCCCGTGAGAAGGTGACTGAAGAAGAATCGAGTCCTTTCATCAAAAGTGGGTCCTATGGCACAAAAACACCCTAAATGATTTCATAGAAAGATCTCACATTTTCTTTATATATTTTGACCCCAGAATTCACGAAAATTAAGGGATTCTGACAGTTTTGCACATAACAGCCTATATCACTAAAAAATAAGGTGTTTGAAATGCTAAAAATTGGATTACAAAGAGGAGAGGATTTGAGCTCAAACTGGACAATTAAAACTTCACTTTTATGAAGTGAAGTGGGTTAACTATCGCGTTAAATGGGTTAACTATCGCATTATCAGCTCATATTCTTTTTCCTCCCTTCCCTTTCTACTCTTTTTGGAAAAATTCATTCAACTGTCCCAATAACCGATCCAAAAAATGATATTTCATTCGAGAGGGCGATTCAAGCTGAGTCGATATCACTAAAAAAGAAAGGCGTTTGAGTGCTAATAATTGGATTACAAAGAGGAGAATTTGGGGCCCGATATTATCTTGAATATGAATTAAATGTCAGAAATAACGTGTCCGGTATTATTTGTGTTGTCTTTAGAATGAAACCGGTACTTGTAAATTGAGAAGAAAAATTAATAAAAGTTCAGACAAGTAATAAGTAATAAAAGTTAAGACAAGTAAGAATTATTATTCGAGGTCTGAACAATTGGTTCTAAAAAGCAGAGCTGGGTACTTATTGCCCTAGATTTATGAGAAAGATGAAATTAGGCATAGGGAAATGTAGGAAAAATAGGGAAATTTCGGTACTTTTCCGTTATCTCCCCCCATTTTCCTTTCCTTCTCCTTTTCTACTCCATTCCTTTTTTCTTTTTAAAAATGGTCAAAGACAAATAATGGTCAGGCATGAAGAATAAAAGGAAATAAAATTTATCAAAATAATTAAATCATTTTGGAGGCAAAATTTCTTTATTTTCTTACAAATCCTTTTAAAGGACCAATTGCAAAGGGAATTCGACTTTCTTCTAACCGATTTCCGTCTCAAATATAGACTTCCGAACGACAATTAGCTTTTCGGCAGCTCTAACTAATTGAATTGCAGCTTCTTTAATTTGCTGAGGGTTAAAAATATTCATTGATTTATAAACAAATTTAAAAAACAAAATGTAATATCAACTCCTTCCTCGTATTTACTGACTCCTTAAATTATTTAAATCTTTTTTGCCTTTGACCATTTTGAAAGGAAAAAGAAGGAAAGGAAAATGGGGGGAGATAACGGAAAAGTACCGAAATTTCTATTGTAATTACTTTCATTTTCAGGAACTCAAGGAGACATTCCATTTTTATTACCTCAAACAACAGCACCGGCTCCGCAATGTGATTTCGAATAAAATAATTAATTAAATTCTATTTAATATTATACATAAATTTAGATTGGAATTTCACACAACAAAACCCGGCAACCTGGGATTTTGGCACTCAACAATATGTGACACCTGGTAATAAATTTATTTACATTTTACTGGACTCTTACTGTACCAAATAAATGAGAATAACTTTTTAGCAAGGAATAATATGTAAATTAATTAATTTATACATACTTTTTAGATACTAATAATTAAATAGAAACTTAGTTAAATTGTTAATAATTTTTAATAATTTGATATGACATTTCCAGGACATTTATATCCTAGCACTCAAGAGCAAGAACAACAAAGTAATATATTTTATTAAATTTTGTGGTACTAAATGGTTATCCGCCAACATTTTTTTCTCCACTTCCTTTTATTTCAAAAAGATGTGGTTAACGCTATTGAATTCGGACCTAATTGATTATGGGTGAACTCAGAAACTTGTTATAATGATGTGTATTTACACGTCTCTTTTATGCTTAAAATACATATATTAAAAACATACAAAAGCAAGAATAATCCTAATTTTATCAATACTCCAAATTGTTTGGTCTAGTTAATCGTTCATGACTTAAACTTGATCCAAATCGCAAATTTTTTTAAAATTCAACTTAACGCAACAACCACATTTTTATTAAATGTGGGCGGATAATTACTCTGACATAAAATTTTTTATTTCGCAGTGATTTTACGTGCTCAAAAGGAGTCGGCTCGAAATGCTCCTCGCAGATCGGGGACCCTGGCAATTGATGGTATTACATTTTTTTTACTTTAAATATTTGATTCTGAACAGTCATTTCTTCCACCCCCCCCCCCTCCTTTCCTGTTTCCCTAGCCATTCTGAGCTTTTTTTTGCTTGACATAAAATTTATTATTATATATCATTTGAAAGAGCTGTCCGACTGGGTAGATTGATACCATGATTGGTTAGATTTGGAAATTCTGAACAGAATTATGAAGCTAAATCCTCCATGGGCATGCTTTTTGCGATGTTGTAAGGGATTAAAACAAATGCTCATAACAATGTTGATTTAAGTCAGATTTTGATGATTCTAGCACATTCGACTCGGCTCGGAGGGTTCTTTCGAATGAGTATAATTTGTCATATAAAATGGAAAAAATATAACAGAAAAAGGGAGGGGGGCGTCAGCCAAAGTATTAACCATTCATCTTTAATTTTTTGTTAAACAAAAAAATTTGTTCAGTAATTTATATTAGGCCGGATAAAATTTCTCCGGAGTTAGATATGCTACAACATATAAATTTTATATATTTAATCCTTAAAAATCCCACTCTGTTTATTAAATAAAATTGAGAATATAGGTCATATTTTCTTAAATAATTTAAATAAATCATAATTTAGGGGGGCGTTCACGTCGAGGAGGACGATCAAGCCGTCGAGGAAGTTCACGTCATGAAGGTATTTTATTAAGTATAAAATCATCCCCACATTATATACATAGGCTTTTTCAGAGGGTTTATGATTTACTAAACTCCTACTGGCCAAACTATACATACTATCCGAATAATTTAATAAACTAAATTAGAGTTTAATTTATGTGTGTAAATTAAATCCTCGAAAAAATCCCGGATCCCGAAAATAAAAAAAATCCGGAATTTCGGGATCCAGTCCCGCGCCAGTCTCTAGTCTGTTCCGTGTTAGCCCAACATGCCTGACCGTATTTTTAATTTTAAATATTTAGAGCCAACAGGTCAAGAACATTCAACTGTTTATGAAACAGGACAGCGTTCTGATGACCCTAAACGAAAGGGGAAGGCGATTGATTTAAATGTAGAGTCTGATACTGATTCTGAGTGAAAAGTTTTGAAAGAAAACCCGAAGAAAGAACAGCGATTTTATTTGGGAATTTATTTTAACTAAAACAACTAAACATGGATTCATTTAGATTTTAGTAAAAAAATTTGTTTTTTTTATGTAGAGACTGGAATTTCCTACTGAACGTAGTTTCGTACTGCAATACCGTAAATACCGATCTTTAAAATTTTACCGGGGGGCCAATACGGAAGGTTTGGGGTCATAAGGGCGCGGGGCCATTAGGTCGCCAGCACTAGAAACTGACACTTAGGCGAAACCGAAATTTATGAAAATTTTCTCAAATTTCTTTAACAATTTCTTTTATTTCTGAAGTTATAGTCGATAAACCGCGAAAAATTAGGGTTTTTTCGGAAAATCAACATTTTTGGCCACAATTTCCGAAATTCTTGATCAAAAATTCTGAAATTTTTGGAGAACGTAGATAAAGGCATGAGAGTTATTATTGAAAAATTTTATCTTTTTTGATAAGCAACTCACTGTTTTATAAGCTCGCGCCCTAATGACCCCGCGCCCTAATGGCCTAGTCCCATACGGAACCGATACGGAATATCGAAAAATAACGGCGTAATACGGTACCGTCCGGTCTCTAATTTTATTTGCTTCGAAATTTAAGATTTGTTCGTAAATTGTACCACCTCTAATTTTAGTTTTCTCTTTTTACCACTTTTATTTTTTTTCTCGTACTCATACCTTGTACTAGCACCTTGGAAGATTATCTTTAAAAAATTTTTTAATGTTAAAATTTTCTCAAAAATTAAAAACTTTTCATTTTTTAACTCATTTTATAATTAACAACACAAACTTTAACATATCTTCCACAAAACAAAAAAATTTTTTTTCAAAATATTACTCCTCCCTTCCTTTTCTCTTTTCACGCCTTAAGAGCAAACACACGAACTGGACAACGACGTTCATTAACCTTTTGCTTGTGTGTCTTCAAAGATAATTCATGCTTGGTAAGAGCACGACGCATTGCGCGAGTCTTCTTGTAACGCAAATCCAATGGCTTGTACTTTTTGCCCTAAAAAAACAAAAAAAATCTTTAAAATATAAAAATGAATCAAAAAATTTTAGAAATGAAATTGTATTTTAGAAAGATTGTTCCCAGCCAGTCAGAATATTTAAATTCCTGGGAAAACAAGTGAAGGACCTAGACGACATAAAAATACAATTCCCTAAAATTGGGAATTTATTTTGTAATTTATTTCTTTGTCCTTTCTCCAAAAAGGACAGTTGTGTCCAACAAAAAATATTAAAATAAAGACCGGACCGGTATATGCCGTGAGTTAATAGCTATTTACAGGAATATAAACTAAAATAGTTGAGTACACATACTTTGGATGTTGGCCCTCTTTAAACTAATTTAAAACAAAATTTTTAACCTTGTAAAACTTTCGCAAATTCAACTTCTGCGCCTGATTGATAATTGTTAAAATACGCGCAATGTTCTTTCGCACAACACGAATGCTAGAAAGTTTGGAAACTGCTCCATTCGTTACTTTGGCAACCTTAAAAATATTTTGATAAAATTAAAATTTGATCCCAAAAAGACCCCCAACAACTTGACCCCAGTCATTTAACCTAGGATTTACGGCATGGAACCAGCCAGGGTAAACTGTTCCCAAACACAGCAAATATTTTTAAACAAAGTCACAAAAAATCTTAAATGGTCTTTTTCTATTTTAAAACTATCCTCAACAGAAAATAATATGTATTTTTTTAGATCTTCGCCAATGTCATTTAAGTCGATTTGCGATAATGGAACCTGTAAAAAGGAACCATGGCCTAATGTAAACACAATTAAAATAGGAAGTATTGTGTCCTATACAGAATGGTATTCAGAAACAATGGCTATTTGTAAGCGCATTAAAATAGTCAATTTCCCTAGAATATCCACCCCCACCAAAATAATTTATTCAAAATTTTCCCCAAATAAATAATAAACCTGAAGACTGGCAAGCTCAGTTTTCTGTTCCTCCAAAAGTTTCAACAATTCCTCCTTTTTACCGCGAAGATCACGTGTCTTGATGCGTCCCATTTTTTAAAAAAAGTTTTTTAAGCTTCAAAAGTTTCTAAGTCTAAAAACAATTAAAATCATTAAATAACAAATTTTAAAAAATTTTTAAACGTATCAAAACGTTTTGATTAAAAATAAAAAAAATAAAAAAAATAATTTCTACAAAATATTTTTTATTTGAGACATTCAATTGAGACTCAAAAATAAATTATAAAAAATTAAAAAAAACGCTTTTAGTCAAGGCAGATAGAATGAGCACTTATCCGAGCAATAATTGGATGAATTTGGTCCTCAGAAAGAGCATCAGATTTCCAGAAATACATTAATGATCTAAATTTAAATAATAAAAAGTATATTTAGGTTGTCTGAAATGAGCCTTATTTCACAAGCAAAGCCGAAAATAAATTTAAAAAAGGAAAGACTAAAATTTTTGATGGGCGGACATAACGGGATTGATGCGAGAAAAGTAACCTTTTGAGTGTTTATGTTAGTTCAGAAACACAAAAACATCGGGGCCAAGGTTAGCGCCCTTCCACCACGAAATCGGCCCACTGGCTACGACTTTGCAATGCACCTATGTTAGTCGGGTTAATTCTTCCCGGTGGCGGGTCTTTCGTTTCTCTCTTGTTTTTGCCCGGCACAGGGAAAAATTAACAGGGCGGTTAACCGGTTTTGCTCAATTCTAATGTACTATTAAGGCCAAAGTAGCTGTAAATTGCGTACAAGTAGAGTTACCGATCTTTTTTTGTTAACCCAGAAAATTCTTTCATAGTCAGAATTTGAGAAAATAAGAATGTTCACATCAGTTAGGCAAGACTAATTTGTCTAACTGAGGTGAACTAATTTAGGTAAAAACACCCCCTCAAATCAAAAAAAAACCTGCATACTTTTCTATCCGTTCATCACAACTTGTTTGAGCATTTCCAAACTCCATCTCTTTATTTTCCAATAATTTAAGAGTTCCAATAATAAGCACATTATGTTGAGTAAAAAGTAGAGGAGAACTTTCTGGGTCAGCAAGTGAATGAAGAAAGAGAGGCGCTTTATCACTTAATTTTTCCAATCCTTCCAAAGAAAGTGCAAATGTTGTAGATTGTTTTTCGTCAATAACAGGAGAAAGTATACCTCGATCAAGTTGAATTCTTGTTATGTTTGAATTGAGATGATGTTTGAAAATTCTGAAAAAATTTAAGTAAAATAATATTTTTTGAATTTAAAAAGCAAATTGAATTTATTGGAAGAAAAAAATGAGAAGGAATGATGTTTTAAATAAAAGGAATTTTTTGAGTTGGAATACACGGAAAACAATAACCCTCCCTATTAAGAAAAAAAACTGAACTCAAAAATATTTTAACTATGGTTGAGCCCCGACCCCTTGAGGGCACGTTTATTGGGGTATGCTGGAGAATAACAGACAACAACTTGATAGTGCGTCCTTTCAGTCATAGTCCAACGCAACATGACAAACGCGCCCTCAAGGAGTCGCAACCAAACCCTAATTCAAACGCATAAGTCATTTCTAGTGAAATCCCTCATCTCCAATCCCAAAAAAGAAACCAAGTCTTTAACAAAAATTTGTTAAATTAAAAAACCTGTATGGCCAATGTCGTTGCAAAATATCAGAAAAATTTCCAGCCAAAAAATTTGCCTTGTCATTAGAAAAAGAATCGGCTATCAACAAAGTCAGAGGACTCAATCTTCTATCATTGCAACTTAATTGAAGTTCATCACGTTCAGAAATTTTTGCAGCAATATAAGAAAGAATTTTGAAAGTTTTAGAGTTTGAACCCTGAAATTTTTTTCAAAATAAATTTTTGTTGAAACTTATAAAAACCTCATCAAATTCTTCGCTAAAATATTCAGACAAATCCTTGCGAAAATTTGTATATCTTTGTTTTGGACTCAAACGACCATAAGAAAAATAATTCGGTAGAACATAATAGAATAAGAAAATCAATAATAAAATAAGGCAGACAAACATGAAGAGGTTAAAGGCTGTAAAAATAAATCAAGTTAAGTTTTCTCTTGAAAAAATTACTAATTTAAGTCCAAACTAGGTTTTTGAAGACCCATGGTTATTCGCTTACTCTAATTCAAACTAAAAAACATTTAATACCAAGAATCAGGCCAGTAGCCAGAGGAAGAGATTCCTCCTCCCCTTCCCGCCCCAAAATGGCAAAGGGAAAAATTTGGGGTTGGAATGGGGAAGAAAGTGAAGTTTTTTGGCATACGGTTATCAAAATTCCCACGAAAAATTTTCCTGACTACGGGCCCAAGAATAAACCTGTAAAAAATCCATTCTGTTCCGAATCAAATTCCGCCCGTCCATAGGTAGCAATACTTCGTCTACGCCTTCGTGGAGAACTCGTTGATCGACTTTGCGTCCTTTCCTGTTTATTTGGTATACGCCATCCAATTATTCGTGATTGTCGATGTGATTGAAAATTGTTAAAATCATCGTCGTCTTCTTCATCTGATTCTTCCTCAACCTCATACTGTTCAAAAGTATTGCTAAAAATGAGGAATTAAGAAAGGAAAATTTTATTATTTCAAAACACATCAAATTTAATGATAAATGTGTGGTTTAATAAATCCTAGAAAAAATTGGACAAACTTGAGAAATATCGAAAAAGCATTTCTTCCGTATTTTTCTAGTGACCAGTAAAACTCTGATTTACGAATTTAAAAGGAAACCCCGTTTCTCTATCAAAAAATTTTTTGATCAAAATCTGTTTGATTAAAGCAACAAAATCGGAAAGTCAAAAATTGACTTAAAAAATCAAAAAAATATTTTCAAAGTACATTTAAATTAATAGATAGCATTGTGTAAGGCCAAAATTGTTTAAAAACATTTCCCATAAAACCCAGAAAAAAAACAAAAATCTTTAAAACCTTGTCATTGGAGGCCAGCTATTATTAACCATCTTATTTGACCGTCGATTCCTCATCCTCTCATTTTCATCATCATCCTCCGATCTCAAAAGATTAGGAAAATAACGTCCTCTCAAATGCACTGCATCTTCATTATCATCAAAATCTTCGTCATCTTCTTCTTCCTCTTCCATATCCTGCCCTCTTCTCATATCCAAACTCTCATTCAAATCTGCTTTAAGACTCCGTCTGTGCCAAATCCTCATAAACTTTTAAAAAAAAATTTAAAAAAATTTAGAAAAAAAATTAAGAAGATATTCAATGAAATTAAACAATTAACAACAAAAAAAAATAAATTTTTGGGATGAATAATTTACGCAAAAACATAAAACAAAATGAAAAAAAAACATTTTAAATAGGGTTGGGAGCCGATCCGAAAGATCGAGTTGGGTTTCGAATTTTGGCCCGAAAAAGACTCGGACGTCGGCCCGACTCGGAAACCCCAACCCTAATTTTAAAAGAATGTGTGGGACAAGGTGCGGAAGAGAGCTTTTCAAATAAACTTTTTTTTAAATTTTTTTCAAGTTGTCATGTGTCATCCAAAAAAAGATAAAAGGAATTAATTGTCCTCAATTCTCTCAAGTAATTTTTCTTTAAAAAAATCCAAAATTATAGCGGTGATGTTTATGTTGTTTTTAGCCATTCCAATAATCAAAAAAAATAAAGAGATGGGATAGAATAGAGAAAAAGGACAATTTTAATATAGTCGAATACTTGAATTTTTTTACTAGGTTTTTTGTATGCGTTGTCTCGTGTTTTTTTTACTGTGCCGTCAAACAAATAATTAAAAGAAAAAACAAAATTTTGCCAAATAACTTCTCTGTCACTCTCTCTTTTTAGTCTTGGTCATCAAAGCTTAATCCTCATCCGCCTATAAATTAAAAAAAATTTTTTTAAAAAAATTAGAAAAAAAGAAACGTTTTCTCGACGATTACGCGCTGGAGCATTTCCACCAGTGCTTCTCGAACTTCCTCCACCACCATAGCCACCCTTATGCGGAATATTTTCAGAATTTTGCTTGTTAGAAGTCTTGTCAGAATGTTCAGTGCTGCTGAGAGCGCCATTATAAGAGCTATCCTCAACACTTTTGCTATCTAAATTTGCTCCAAAAAATTAAAAAAAATTTTAACAAAAGATAACCATCACTGTCCTGACGGTTTTGAGCAGGAAGCTGTTTCTGTTCAAGTGGAGGGCTTTTCTCTTCGGCATCAACGGAACGCTGAGCATCTCTAGCAGGAAAACGCTGTCCCTGTCCAGGTCGACCAGTTCCAGTGCCTCCTCCCCTACCGCCAGCAGAGCGTCCCAAATAGCGATTACCTCCTAATTTAGCGGAAATTTATCGCGGCAAGAATTATAAAAATAAATTTAAAAAAAAACAACCTTGAGGACGAGCCCCAAAAGTATTTCCAGAATTTTGATTGGATTGAAAACGACCGGTGGTAACACCCGCACCGCGTTGACCTGCACCGCCATCTCTAATCGGAAAACGCTGTCCTCCCTGTCCAGCACCACCACCTCCTCCAGTTCCACGATATCCACTTACGCCCATCGAACGACGATCGCCACCATCACCACCTTGAAGAAAAAAATAATTTTTTTTGAGGAATCCCAAACTCATACCATTAACAGCACGAGCATTTCCACCGTCAGGTCGATTGCGATGATAAGGTTGAACAGACTGATTCGAATTGTTTCCGTAATGAGCATTATATGGCGAGCTTCGAGACATATAAAGCTTACGACGAATTTCCTCTTCCTCACTAAAAATTTTTTAATTTTAAAACTATCAATAAACCCTCTTACAGTCTAATAGCATCCATTTCAGAAATATGTTTAAGTTGAAAATCAACCATAAGTTCAGCATACATCAAAGCTTCACGAGTGCCAGTAAATGTGAGCGGAACCATCCCCTGCTAATTTAGAAGATTTTTGTAATAAAAAATTTAAAAAATTGAGGTAAGGAAGGTTAAAAAAGTAAACTTGAGCAAGAATACCTCTGGATTTTCATCACCAATTTGAACACGAAGCACACCACTTTTGTCAACAATATCCTAAAAAAGAAAGATGTTTAAATCGAATGGGGGCATTGAATAGGGAGGAAAATTGGGAAAATGCTAAAAAAGTAGGGGAATGTTAATCAATACATAAACCAGAAAAGTCGGCCCAGACAATGTTAAGAACTAAAAACCAGTTTGTCTTAACACTAATCCATGTTCCTTTGTTGAAGGCTATCGGAAAACATAGGGAACCTCGCTAAAGCTAAATCCTAGCCATATAAATCTCTTAACAAATCAGAAACGAAAATCAAAAGATAACCTGAATAGTCTTCCCTTGCTTCCCAATAACTTGTCCAACACGTCCCTGAGGAACCAATTTTTGCTGTTGTGAGATTTCCAACATATTTCGAGCACGCTCAGCAGCTTCAGCATTATTAGCATAAATCTAAAGGGAAAAAATGTCAAAAATCGTTCATTAAAATGAAAATACCTTAAATTTGCAAAATCCTTGATTGCGAGTAGATTCGTCAAGAATAATGTCCTTAAAGTTGAAAAGTTTAAAGAGGTTATTCAGAATTAAAAAAACCTTAATTCCATCAAGACTGCGTGCAGAAGTAATATTAGCGCCTTGAGAGCCAATAGCCATTCCCATAAAATTAATTGAAACATCAAACTCAACTAGAAGAGGCGCCGCAATGTTAGGCTCGTGAATGGACAACATTTTCTTCTGTTCCTATAAAAAGAAAAATGTGAAAACTAAAGTGATGTAGGCATTATAAAGCCGAGGCCATTAAAAGTTTGACTCATGGGCTCGCAGTTAAGAGAAAACCCCCTAGCTTGGCAAATGTCCAGCGGGATCTTTAAAGTAGACTAGCACCCCGTCCCCCGACTAATTTATAGGCAAAAACCTTGACGCAAAGGCTCTACCCCTCCAAGACCCGACACTCCCGCCTCCACTGGCTCGTGGTGCTATCCTAGTTTAAAGGTCTATACTCCAAAGAAACAGTGGAAAAGTAACCCGTTGAAGTAAACGATTTATAAAAACCTCTTGCCGCTGAATTAAAGTCATCTTCTGTCGACTATTCGTCAAAAACACATCCTTCAAGATGTCGACTTTTTTGATAATTGTTGGAGACAGAGCCTAAATTTAAGAAAATATAATTTATCCAATAAAAAAAAGAAAAACCTTAATAACCAGTTCCTTTTTCTCTTTATCAAGTTTGATAAGAATGCCGGTGATTGACTCACGAAGAACCTAAAATGGAAAAATGAAGAGTAAATAGCTAACAGATTTATAGGATTAGAGGGGAAATTAAAAGAAGCTGTGAAGTAGTGCCACACATCAATGAACTATGGAGGGGAAGGGGACCTTCTAAACACCCGAAACAACAAACATATTCAGTAGAGATAGGCCTGGGTCTGGACCAAGGCCTGGGTTTTTCTGTACAGAGACAGGCCCAGGCATTTTTTGACCTTCCTGGGATTTTCCTGGACTACAGGCCCAGAAGCCCGGTCCAGGTCAATAAATAAAACCCGGAACCTAGGAACAGACCCAGGTTTTTCAAGAATTCCAATCTCTAATATTCAGCCCATCAACCCGGACTTAATAAGACCCAAATCCCCTCAATATCTCCCAAAAATCGTTGCAGCCTCCAACAACCCCAATCCTTCCCCATATAATAAACAAAATGAAAACCTTATAACGCTCATCACTCTGCTCAAAATATTCAAACAAATCGCCAGCAGGAATTACACAACTTTGGATTGAAGAATTTGTGACGACCATCGAAAGGTTGGGATGTCGGCAATCAGTGATTGGAACAATGTCATTGATTACATTTTGGCCCTCATTTCCTTCAACAACAGCAAAACAATTCTAAAAATTGACCAAGTTAAAACCCCAAAAACTCCAAAAAAACCTTAATATCGCGAATCTTCATTGAATGCCAAGCCCGCTTGTCCCCCTCATAACGAACATAAGCATCAACAACATCCCCAACTTTCACTGGTTGCTGGTTCTTTGCTTTATCTGAAGACGCGTCCACTTCTACCCGGCATTGTTCAAACTTCACCCATTCTGGTTTTCGCCATCCATTGTCATAAATAACATCGAAACTATCGTCAGAAATGTCATTTACCAATGCTTTGAGGTAGAAACCATCAGTTTGTTTAACTTCAACTTCCATTTTGTGGGAATGACAATAAAATAGATAAAATAAAAATATACTGAAAATTGAGAAAATTTTAAAGATTTTTAATTGAGCAAATAAAAAAAATTTCGACAGAGAAACGACTTAACAAAATTTTAAGGAAACCATTTTAGTGGGGTACAGCTCGGCGCGCGGCCATAACGGCGCAGAGCCATAACTTGCTAGAATATGCATGGACCTTATCAATTTCGTTAGCAATCTCTTTAGCTCATTGAGAGGACTCGTTTAATACTAAATTTAATAAGATTAAGAAATCTTGAAGTAAGTTATGGCTTTGCGCCGTTATGGCCCCGCGCCGTTTTGGGCGTGTCCCATTTTATTGGATATGAAGTTAAAGTGCAGGCGGGACAGGACCATAATGGGGTTTAGGGATCCTGTAGCGAAATCCTGTCTATTAAACGACGAACTGCGGGATCGTTCCCATTTGATCTTTTGAAAAAAATCCCGTTACGGGTTCCAGCAAATGCCATTCCCTCGCATACTAGGGAAAATCGGAAGGAGAATTTTTAACTTTATAGGCCATTCTATCAATGCCTCCTAATTCACGTTTGCTCTACAACTGAAGCTAAATCAATCAGTGGGTAGATTAATAGAAGCATTACATTTGGGATACATAGTTGAAAAATGTCACATCTTTTAACGTTGAAAATGAGGGGCTTGGACTTAATGAAAGAACAAATTATTTTGATTAATTAACTTTCACAACAGGACATTCACAAATTTGCTTATTTTAGGTTATATGAATGTAGTTAGTCAAAATACTCTTCGAATCACCGTTACGACTTCATTTTAGAAAATTTAAGCATAACTACCCCTTAAATAGTCACTTCAAAGAAATTGCCCAATTTAGGAAATATAAATTGTCACAATGCCAATCATTTATCTTTAAAAAATCAATAAAAAATTACAGGACGTTTCAGAATTGGCCGATTCATAGCAGCATTTTTGGGGAAAAGGTCGATTCAGAGTAGCCGATTCAGAGTGACTTTTTTATAGTACTGTACCCCAATTTAGCGTTGATTTTAAAGATATTTTATCTCGATGAAAAAAGAAGTTTCTGACACCGCCCTTTTTTATCTTCTACTCAACATCAATGAAAATGTACACAAAAGAGTACTACTAATTTAATCAACTATTTTAAAAAAAATTTTCAAATAATTAAATAAAGATATTTTTTTCATGGACAAAAATATTTTTTAAAAATCGGGAAAATCGATCGTGAACTATTCTCGTTCTGGTGCTTGTTTGGAGTAAAAAATACTGGTAATACAAGGCTGATCCCCCTTTTTCTGTTCTATTTTCTCATTTTCTTAGGCAAATTATATCCATTAGAAAGAGCTCTTAGAGCTGAGTCGAACGGTACTAAATTTATCGAAATCCGACTTAGATAAACATAGCTATGAGCATTTGTTTAACTCCATTAAAACATCACAAAAAGCACGTCCATCGAGGATTCAGCTTCTAATTCTGTTCAGAATCGCCAAAGCTAACCGATCATAGTATCATTTTACTTACATCAGCTCGAACAGCTCTTTTGAATGATATATTGAAATTATATGTTAAAAAAGCTCAAAATGGTCAGAGAAACAAAAAAAGGGGGACCAGCCTTGGTATTACCAAAATACTCAACTTTAAATAATTTTAGAAATAAAACAAATTACTTCAAAAAACAATCCCAAATAATAAAGCTAACCAACTCCCTAAAATTGGAGAAAAATTTTTTTAAAAAATCAAGTCATCGCTTTAATTCTCTTCGATCATTTTTCGGCAAATTCTAAATTAAATTAATTTATTAAATTAATAAAATCAATTGTTAATTACAGAGTGACCGGAAAGTAACTGGTCACCTTATTGTCAGTAGAACTTTATCTAACTTAGAGATAATAATGGAGAATTAAATATGGAGCAAACAAAAGTAGCCCTACGCCAAAAGTAGTCCGTAGATACTGGTATTTATTTATTTTGACTACAGGATCTGGAAAATCTGGATGTTTTGCTAATAAAATCCTACATATAATAAAATTGCATAATTTTTTAAATCGGATTTCTTACATTTTACCAAAATTTAAACCAAATTTCTTCAATTTTTTGCAGCACAGGCGCAAATTTTTAGAATTTGGAGAAAATCTCTATTCGGAAATGTGTTTCAAAAATTTTCGAAAATTGGCAATTTTTCCAAAATTTTGGAAATCGGAAGGAAAAAACTTCGGAAATCGTAAGTCGGAAAATCAAAATTCCGATCGACCTATTTTAAAGAGATACTATCTGTATTAGAGACCGGCGCGGGAGGGACTCCCGCGCGGGATTTTTCGGGATTCCGCTCCCGCAATCCCGCACTTTTTTCGATTTGCGGGATTTTGCGGGAGTGCGGGATTTATCCCGCGGGAGTCCCTCCCGCAGACATTTTTAAAAGTTACTCCCGCATGCGGGATCCCGCAAATGCGATTTTGCCGGTCTCTAATCTGTATACAAAACATTCAGTTGTACATTTTTAGAAGCTCTATTTAAAAACAGACATACAGTGTTTTGGATGTTTTCCTTTACTTGATCCTTTACCATTATGTTTTTGTTTAACAGTAAGTTTAGGTGTAATAATTATCTTTTCGCGACATGCAGGGCAACTAGGGGGTTCATTAGTGTCGTTTGTAGGGAATCCATCAGACCTTAAATAATCTCATTAAAATAAATTTAAAAAATTTAAAATCCAATCTATACCATCGTGCAATACATTTAACATGATAAACTTTGCATTTAGAACATTTATAAACATAATCGTTAATTTTGAATTTTTCAAGGCAAATAGGGCATATCTCTTCATCCTTATTTTGATGATTATAATAAAATCCTTCGTTAACTAAGTTAAATATATTTATTTTTATATTAATTTAAAATTCTTACAAATCGGAATATCTTCAAAGAATAATTGGTTTGGATGGAAACGCTTGTATATTTTATAAAAATCCTCAAAAGTTATATTATTCTCTTCATTTTCCTCTTCATCTCCAAAAATTTTGATTTGTAAACATTCTTTAAGCTTATCAAAACCATATGGGTTACTGACAAAACCATCCATAAGAAAGGCTCGTTCTTCATCTCTAGTTTTATGTGAATCCCAACGATAAACATAATTTTTATCTCCATAGCTAATCATATTTAAATGATTTATTTTTTCCTCCTCAGTCCTTGGATGTGTCATTAAAGCTTCCTGTCCTACTACAAATTCTTCTCCATATTTTTCAAACAGAAATTCAGTTAATCTATAGGATTGTTCTTCTGAAAGTTTAATGTAAATATTAGGGACTTTGGACAGGAAATTTTCCAAGACTCGGATCTAAGGCACTCATAACACCCTCACTCGATACACCCCAAACATCAGTTTAGATGCCTGTCATGGTGAGGATTTTGTAAATAATTTTCGAAGAAAACTTTTTCAATCTGAATGGAACTAGGCAGTAAAAAATACTTCTTTTTATAAAGAAAGAAAAAGCATGAAAATACCAAAATCTCAAATCCGGATAACAAAATTGCCGGAAAATGACCCGGTTTTGTAATGCGCATTTTAAAGCGCATGAAAATTTTTTAAACTACTTTACTTGAAATATTTTTTTACTTGAAAATTTTAAAACTTACTAAGGCCCTCATAAAATATTGTTGGTATTAATAAATGTCCTGTATTCCTTCCAAATTTCTTTACGATATCTTTAACATTCAAATAAAAATTATTATTACTATCCTGCTTAACAATGCCTTGAAAAATATTAGTCCGATGTTGAATATAATAAAGTTCTGATTCACTGAAAATTGTTCGCAATTCACTCCAATATATAATCAATTCATCCACTATATCTTCATGAATTCCTCGAAGGACATCCAAACCATTTTCGACATCAAAAACAAAAAGTTGGGTCTGAACGTTTCTCTCGATGAGAAGATATTTAACAAATTTATCAAAAATAGCCAATTCTGCTTTTCCAGTATAACACAATGAATTGAAGAAAAGGAAAACTAAAATATAGCGAAGCATTTTGAATTTTTTTATAAATTCTAGTATTTTTCAAAGAAAAATATTTATAAAAATTTAAAATTTAAAATCGTAAATGAAGGATGGCAGATAGCTTAGCCTTTTCGTTTTAGAGGGAGAGCTAGCAAGGGGGCAAGGCCTCTAACTACCAACAAGGAGCAAGGCCTCTAACGCCTCTCAGACTGTCATATGCTACATTAAATAGATAGAATATTGGCAATAGGGGATTTTAAATTAAAAACGAGGAGTTAAAAGTATCGAGACCAATGTCGAGATAAAGAGGCATCTTGAAAAAGCACAAACACAATAACTCAACTTTGCGGAATTAATAGGTGTTATTATGACAAGGGGTATCCTCCTTGAGCAAACAAGAATTTTAACGAGATTTCCTAAAGTTTTTTTGTCTGAAGATTAGGAACACTTTGAACATTAAAAGTTTGAAAATAGCTTATTAAGCTATGGTTATTTAACAAAGAAAATATTTTTTGTATTTTCCAACTTTTTTTTTCCCAAATTCTCGAGTTGGCTAGATTAAAGTCCCGATTTTATTATAAAAGAATCGAGAATTTTGAAAATCTGTAAGACGCATGATAGATTCAAAGGCCTTGCGAGGGCAAGGCAATTTTTTTATTGATTGAAACGTGTAAATAAATTTTTAAATTTAAATTTTATTAAATTAAATAAATAAAATTTAAATAAAATTTTATTAAAATAAATTTAAAAACTTAAATTTTATAAGCTGGGACGAGTAATTTTAGATAAAAACACAAAGTTTTGTTTCTAAAATAATGTTAAAAATAAAAGTTTTACAATATCAGTTTATCAATAATAAATTAGGAATCAGGGTCTTAGACCTTAAAAACCTTAAAATGGGTACTTAAGTAGGCTGAATAAAATATACTTAATAGTAGGGTTGTTGGCGACCGGTTTTAAAACCGGAATTTTTGAAATTTTTTGCCAAAAATTAACCGTTTTAGAAAATTTTAAAAACCGAAAACCGGAAATTTGTGAAAATGAGTGATTTTATTAAAAATTCCCCCAAAATAAAACCGGTATTTGCCTAAAACTCAAAACCGAAAACCGGGTTTCTAAAATTTAGATTAACCGAAAACCGGGGGTACAAGTTAATAACCGGTCGCCAACAACCCTACTTAATAGGTGACAAAAATGGATAAATAGCTTTTAATAAAAGGTCAATATATGCAAATATATATTTTTTTTATTTCCCGTACAAAAATTTCAATGACAAAACAAAATAATAATTAGAAAAGATTGATAAATTAAAAAATTTTTTAAGTTTTTTTTCAGAAATTAATATTAATTTTTCATAAAATATTGCATGTTTACAAAAATATCCAATATGGTTGACTAAACATAAAAATATTTTAAATGGGCTGAAACCTATTTTAGGTTGCAAAACACCTACCTAAAAAGGTGTCTAAACATGATATTAAAAAAATAATAACAGATTTGAGACTTATCACAACATAACTATGTATTTCAAGAAAAATTTAGGCTCTAATAATAATGATTTTTTTTAAAACAAATTTTTTTAAACGCAGACGTAGTATTTTGAGTTGTTGAGATTTACACCGAACTTCGTTCTAACGTTTTTTCTTATTTTATTCGTGCTGAAAATAATCATTTAGAAATTTTTGTATTTATAAAGCTACAAAAAATTTTAAATTTTATTTATTTTTCAAAATATATAATAAACCACAAGGATGGTGCCGCCTCTTTAATCAAGTATCCTTCCGTTCTGGTTATTGAGCACCGTCCAACTACATGCCTATTGGACCCATTTTATTCGTTTCTCATTATTTCCACTTATTTTTGCTTTGTTATTTTTGCCCTATTTAAAAATTTAGTTAAAAATATTTTAAAAATCTAGGCTTTGAGCAAGGCAAGATGTTCTATTGAAAGAGCGTTTGGACAGATGAGAAGACGTTTCAACATAAACCATACTGGCTATCGCCTCAAAACTGATGTTTTGTTTTACACAATATTGCAAAAATGTTTAAACTGCCTGGGGCCTATACAAATTAAAATCTACATTCTACATCTACAGCCTACATCTACAAATTATAAATGTATATGTATAGAATGTAGATTATAGCCGATACAAATTAAACAAAATTTGTAGATATAGATGTCGCCAGAATTATGTAGATTCTGGCGTAGATTCTTGCAGTTATGTAGATTCTTGCAGTTGATGGTCGTGAGGAGGGTCGAGAATTACTTTTGGGTGTCAAATTAATGAAATCAACTTCATTATTACAGATTAATTTATTACGAAATTTGACTTAATGTACATATATATAAAGATTGTTGACTAACATAAGATAGCTTGGACGTTTCCTCTCCAATTTAGTTACTAGATAATATTTTTAAGTGTAGATGTAGATTGTAGATGTAGAAATACCAAAAATCTAATTTGAATCGGCTACAATTCTATCTACATTTCCAGAATACAAATCTACAAAGTACATCTACTAATCTACATTTTAAATTTATTTGTATTGGCTACATTCTATAAATCTACAATCTACATTTCACTCTAATAAAATTTTTAGATGTAGAATGTAGATTTTAATTTGTATAGGCCCCTGAAATTGAAGAGGGAATTGATCAGAATTTTTCAGAAGGTATGGAGGAGGTTGCCTTGCTTTTTAAAAACAAGAAAAATATTTTGTAAAAAAATTTTTCGCATTTTATATTGTAAAGCATATAGCTATTAATTTCCTAAGGCTGAGCAGTAGGCGGCTTGGTATAATGGCTAACACATCAGTCCGGTCTACTGAAGATGCAGTTCGCTCCCAGCCGCCGAATAACCTTTTGCACTAGCTAAAGGTGAGAAATAGCTATAGCCTAGCTGCTTTACTATATAGTATTTTTATAAAAAATCATTTAAAATACCTAATTATAGTGGTAAAAAAATTTAAACTGTTAAATAACGTAAAAAAATATCGTAATAAATTTATATAAAAAATGTCAATCAGGGATAAACGAGTAGCGAACTTTTATAGGTGTTTTGTTTTTAAATACATATGTACATATTTTTCTTGTTCTCTTTAATGTTCTTTTTTCTTTAATGCTTTCCTTCGTGTTTTTCCGGTAAATTGCTAAATTATTATGTTTAATTTTAACATATTAATAATTAATATAAAAAATTACGGCTTCTGATCCGGATATACACAAATTTCGGTTCGGATATCAGATCAAGGGATTTCCTGGGATCCACCAACCTTAGTCCAAAAAGAGAATTGAATACTCGATTATTATCACAATTATGACTAATTTTTATATTTGTTGTGTTTTTGGGTACCTATACGGGAGTAATTGTTTAAAAAAGCGCATTAGTATCCCTCAAATAAGATTTATTTTAAAAATAGATAATTAATTAAACTTTACAATAGGTTGGATGGTGATAAAAACTTGTTGATGTTAGATTTTATTGATCCCCATTTCCACGCTTTAGTTCCTCGCTTAAGTTTTGGTAAACGAGGAATTATTGCACGACAGGTTGGGCATTCTTCACTATTATGTGCCCTTAAGTATAAAATAATTTAGTGACTACTCCAGGGTGTCCCTTTCCAAAACACCAAAATAGGGCGAAGCGACTCAAAAATATGGCAAATGAGAGAATAGGAGAAAAATAGGCGAAAAGGTCAAAAATAGGCAAATGCCCTGTAAATAAGGCAAAAGAGACACCCTGGACTAATTTATCAGACAAACATCTTGAAAACCAGATTTAAAAAAATATTTTTGGATTTCAGAAATTACGAAAGCAACAATAAAAATCTAATTTAAGCATGTCTATCAATTAAATCATTGCAATTTTTGATTAATTCGAACAGAAAAAAAGGTTGAAATATATACAAAGGTCGATAGCCCCCCTACCAATCCCTACTAAGGTTGGCAGTTCCGGGTATCCGGAAACGGAAAACCCCGAATATCCTGAAATTTTCGGTTCGGATATCAGTTCCGGTTCCGGATATCCGGAGATTTCCCAGGAATCGCCATACTTAATAACTACCCCCAAATATACCTACCATTTAGCAATACAATTAACATGATGTATATGCTAAAAAGTAAAAGTTTAATTAAGAAAATATTTCAACAAAAACTTTGCAGTTTGGATTTACGTGTATATCCTCGCCTTCTATGAAAGCTTCTAGACAAATATTACAAAAATTTCCTTCTATATTTTTTGAACGATATTTAGTTTGATTCTCATTTTTAATAATAACTTTAAAAATTTTAAATTTTTAATTTAAAATTAATTTAAAATTAATTACAAATTGGAATTTTTCTGAAATATAATTGTTTTGGATGGAAACGTTTGTATAAATTATAAAATTTATCGAACAAAATTGTATCTTTGTCGGAAGCATCACTTAAAAATTGTTTATACATATTATTAAAATATTATAACAACAAATTTTTTTCCTTTTATTAATGATTATACCTGTCGAGGCTCGCCTCGACATAGATTCTAAATTAATTTCTAACTTAATTAATTATTAGCCCACAAGTGACCAAACACTCAATGGTCACTTGTGGGCTGAGCCCAGTATAAATATATCGAAATATTTATTTCAGTTGCCTATAATCTTTTATTTGCTTCAGACTTCAACTTTGTGGTAGAATCTGCAAGTGGTCGAAACTTTTGGAGAATCTAATTCTACCCATGAAACAACACTGTTTTGAAATTCGACAATACTAGATTACTTATTTAATAGGGGCACTTAATGTTTATTTTTTAATCTTCTCGATGTAGCAAATGAGGGTGTAACTTAAATTTAAACATTCCCTAAAATGATTACTTCACTGTGAAACGCTATCTAGTCTACTAAATGGTTTTAACTTAATTGGCATAAGTCAGATCCAGCCGTGTTTGGAATCATCGACTTATCTCGCCGTTTGAGTTTTGATATAAATTAAATTTGTTGAAAATTTAACTAAAAATTAAGTTTTTAGAAGAACCTTTCATCTTCAAAAATTTTGATTTTTAAACATTCATCGAGTTTCACATAACCAATTCCATTCTTATCAAAACCATTCATAAGGAATTCTCGTTCCTTATCTCCTGTTTTATTCGAATCCCAACGATAAACATAATTTTTTCCTGCGTATTCAATTTTATATATAAAATCTATTAATTCTTCAGGCATAGGATGTTCATTTATAAATTGATATCCTATTAAATAATCTTCTCCATAAGTCATAAAGAGAAATTCGGTTAAACATTGTAACTGTTCCTCTAAAAGTGTGATATTTAATAATAATTGAAGCTTAATAATTCTGTGCTTAATAATTCAAAAGTTTGGAGCCGATTCAAAAATTACTCGCCCAGTAATGGGAGAAAATCTTACCCTAGTAGTTGCGAACTATTGCCCAAAATTTTTCTGAGCGCCTTCGACTGTATGTTAAAGCAAGGGGTGGGTACTTCGAAAATTCTTGATAATTATTGTTCCTTATTTAATTCTCTATCATAAAAACTTTATTTGATCCCTATATCTTTAATTGAATAAAGTTATGGCATAAAGAAGCTGTGCAATTACTTTCTGGTCACCCTGTATTAGTTACCAACTCTAAGGCGAGTTATTGAATCGCTAATTAAGAATTCATGGTAGTTAAATGTTTTGGACGGACTTACATATGATCAAATCTTTTTAAAAAGTTGATAGCAGGGTGGCCTATATTTTATTTAGACAAATATGCTTTATAATAATTTTATTTACTGTTATCTCTACCCCTCAATTTTACATACAATTTTTAATTCACAAAGGTGTAAATTAAAATATATAGTTTCGATCGTAACCTACCAAGTTTACCAAAATATTTTGTTGGTATCATCATTACTCCTGTGTTAAAAACTTTTCGTACAATATCAATAACATAACAAAAAACACCATTTTTGTCGTTATAAAATATTGGCTGATTTTGATTTATACGATAGAAATTTAAAGCTTTTTCCTTTCCCAAAATTTCTTCAAATTCGGTCCAATATATAACTAATCCGTTCATAGCCTCTTCAGAAATCCAGCGATAAAATTCAAAACGATGGGCATTTTGATTATTATAAGGATGAACGTGAGTTTGGACATTTTTATCAATCAAGAGATATTTGAAGAATCTATCAAAAACTTCTTCATTTTGTGTTTTTCCAAAATAATAGAGTGGTTGAATTAAAAGAAAAATAAAAATTGAAAAAAACATTCTATATTTTTAAAATTTAAATTTAGTTGGACATGTTAAATTATAGGGGAAATTGAAAAAATTAAAAATTAAAAATGGCGAGTGATGGCAAGCAGTCAGGCACTCTCCCTTTTGAATGCGACGAGAGACTTCGATTTATTGAAAAATTCATTGTCTAAAGACTTATGTATGTATGTACATCCTTCTTCCCACCTCTACAAGAAGGTGGGAGGGCATGTAGTCAGTTACTCTCCCTTTTGAATGCGCGAGAGACTTCGATTTATTGAAAAATTCATTGTCTAAAGACTTACATCCTTCTTCCCTCCTCTACAAGAAGGGATGGGAGGGAGGAGAAGGCATTATCTGAGTCTTATGAGTAAAGTCGATTTTTTATTGATTAATAAGTGAAAATAATTTTTAAATTAATTAAAAATTAAATTAAAATTTTATTAAAAAAGTTTAAAAAATTAAATTTTCTAGAAATAGTAGGGCTGTTGTTTTTATTATAAATATAAATCAAATAATATTAGCGGCTTACTATAATTCTCAAAATCTTCGCCTGCGGCGCTAAAAAAGAAAGAAATCTGGCTTCTTGGCCTTCAAAAATTTCAAAATTTTCTCTCCGACATAAGTATTGTAAGAGATATCCGTTTATTTCCTAACCAGTGGTGATCTTTTGGATGTGATTGAATAATTAATCTTTTGTAATCTTTTATGTTTAATGGATTTTCCCAGCCATTTTAATATTTCTATTGTGTATCGCTATTTCCTGTGACACATCCCATTCACAGGTTCATGTTTATATAATTTTTAATATTTCTCCAATAAATCAGTTCGCAGTTAATCAGTCTTTTAATATGAAATTGCCCCGAAGAGAAAAGCACACGGTCTGTTATACAAAAAGGATAGTAAATGGCCACTATGGAGATGCATTAGTAGAAAAAATCACGAAGGAAAACAACCACAAAGGGGTTTTTTGATGGTACATTTTTCGCCGGTGCACACTTATCGCCTAAACAAGTGTTTGAATTTACTTACTACTGGGCTCGAAAGACCCATAGTCAAGATGAATTCCAACATCACATGGGAATAGGTTGTCCAAGATGTTTTGTCGTGACATTGCAGCAGCTTATTTCCTTAATCACCCACAGAAAATTGGTTTGATTTGTTTTTACATTTTTTCCAAATATATTTAGGAGGGATTAATATGTAGAAATTGATGAAACTGTTTTATGCAAACCCAAGTACCACAGAGGTCGTGAATTATCTCGAGAGCAGCAGTGGTTCTTTGGGGGTGTTGAAAGAGGGGAATGTAGTAATGCATTTATGGAACCCGTAGAAGAAAGAAATGCGTTAACCTTGCTCACAATTTTGCAAAAATATGTTGAACCGGGTTTATTTTCTAAATATTACCTTTTTTATCATTTGTTTTAGGATCCATTATAGTTTCGGATTGTTGGAAAGCTTATGGGGGGGGGGGGGGGGGAGGGGATTGAAAACTTACCTGAGGGTTACCGTCATTACACAGTAAATCATAGCATTGGATTCGTCAATAAAGAAACAGGGCAACACCCAAACTATCACAATGGCAGAAATTCAAGCAAGATCATAAACAGCGTTATGGAACAAATAGAGGATTATTAAACAGTTATATGGAAGAATTTTTGTGGAGGAAAAAATTTGTGGGGAAGGATATTATTGGATGCTACATAAGAGAAAAAGTTTCGACAATAGACAAATGAAATGGACCCCTCATCCTTTTTCTTAAAATGAATTTTGTGATTAAAAATAATTATTTAAATCTGACTTGTCTTTATGTTTATATCAGTGACTGAATTTCAAAATTAATAAAAACATAATTTTATCAGGCTAAAGTTAAATTTAAAATAAAACAATTTACGAATGAAAAGTGGTTAAAATAAAGATAATATATAAAAATAAAATCGTTTAAAATAAAAAATATGGTACACACAGTGTACAAATTTTTAATAATTTTCAGTGTTTTTTTTAGTTTGTAATTTTACAAATTTTTTGGTTTCCAGATAGGGCTCGATTTGACCGTTTTTAAACCGAAAATTTTATATTTATTGCCGAAAATTAACCATTTTATGAAATTTTATAAAACTTTTTCTTTAATTTAGAGTTGTACCCCGACCCCGTTAATTCGAAACCCCCGTACCCCGACATACCCGCCCCCGAGCGTTCGGTGTACAACCCTACTTTAATTTAAAAACTAAAACTCAACACCGAAAACCGTGTTTTTAAAATTGGACCCAACCGAAAACTGGGGGTACCGGTTAATAACCTGTACCCCTAGTTGTAAAAAATAAATAAATAGTTAAATCTTGTTAAATCAAAAATAATATTTCCTGCATAGACATTATTAGTATTTCTGTTTGTTTAAAATTTCCTGAATTTTTGATTCAGATGTAGGCTAGACAACAATTTTTGTTTATAAAATTAATTTTTAAAAATTTTTCAAGTTCACCCTCTAACTAAATTGGTTAAAGTATCACAGAGAAAAGATGGATGGACATATTTCTACTGATCTAGCAAGAGTTAACTATATAAAAAATTTTTTAGTAATAATTGTGGATAATTTTAGCTTGTTTGGATTAAAAATAACTCCCAAAAATTTTAAAAATCAAAATAAATTACTTAAAAATAATCCCAAATAATACCCAAATCCAAAAAATTGGACAAAAATACTTCTCAAAATTCAAGTCTTCTTTTTGCTCCAAACTCCGACCATATTTTGTTAAATTCTAAATTAAGTAAATTAATTTTTTAAACTCATAAATTGATAATTAATTGGGGTTGCAAAAATGACCGCAAAATAAAAAACGCGACTTCTACTCTGTAAGCGACTTCTACTCTATATCCAAACAAGGGGTGGGAGCTTCGAAAATTCTTAATTATATTTGATCCTTAGATATTTCTCTATCATATAAATTTTATTTGATCTCAATATACTTAATCTGAAAAAAGTTATGCCATAAATAGTTTGTCCTAAACATTTCTTGTCACCCTGTACATACGCAAAAAGCTTAAAATATGCAATGAACGTTAAAAGGTTCAAAGACATTTTTCTAAAAATATTGGCGGCGATAAAAGAAGTATTTGCAGGATTTTGGAAATTTATTGAAAAAAGGACACTTACAATTAACGTTTGTGGGACGATCGTGTTTAAGTTTAGGATTTAAAGTCATCTTCGCTTTGCAATGTGGGCATGTATTCTTCACATTAAGCCTTAAATATTATTCCGTTAAAAGAAAATAAAAAATTAAAAATCTAATTTATACCATGGTGCAAGACAGATACCATGAAATATTTTCTTAAAATTATAAATTTAATTATTAATAAATTTAATAATTTTAATAAACTTTGCATGCAGGACAGGAATAAACAAAATCGTTGATTTCTAATTCTTCAAAGCAAATAACACATATTTCTTTATCTTCATTGTCTTTAATTTTATTGTCTTCAGTTTCATTTGGATCATAATTAAATCCCTCTTCAACTAAACAAAATATACATATATTTATTTTAATTTTTAAAATTCTTACAAATTGGAATATATTTGAAATATATCTGTTTCGGATCAAAGAGCTTGTATAAATTATAAAACTTTTCAAAATCACTTGTATCTTCGTTTTTAACGATACTAAAAGCAATAAAAGAAATTTATTAATACTTTATAAAGAATTTTTTATCTAAAACTTTAGCCAATATAATTTTAAGATCAACCTTTTGCCTTCAGAAATTTTCATAGCTAAACATTCATTAAGTTTATCTAAACCATTTTGATTATTTCTGAAGCCATTCTCAAGAAAAACTCGTTCCTCTTCTCCGGATTTATTCGAATCCCAACGATAAACATAATATTTATCGCCGTATTTAATTCGATTTGAATAAATTATTTTGTCCTTTTTAGCTTCTTTTAAAGAAATTTCATGTCCTATTACACATTCTTCTCCATATTTTTCAAACAAAAATTCAGTTAAACAATTATGAAGTTTGTCTAGAAATGTAGAAATGTTATTAATACTAATTTAATTTCAGGCCCCGGGCCCGGGACGAAAATGGATATTTTTATAATCCTGAAACATTCTTATAATGAAATCCATATTTTTTCCTGAACTAAGATATTTTGGCTCTTGTCCAGTTTATGCGTCCAATGAAAGTTAATGCGTCCAATCAAAAGAAAATTGGATTTTTCTTTATATTTTGAAGTTGGGGTTGGGTTCTTTAACATTTATTCATGTCCGGGACCTACGCCCACTGGGTCTGGGACCGTTCCTTGCCCTACCCCTTGTAATTTCTGAAAGTTGTAGCCAATTTTTAAAAATTTCGGAAAAACAATTATAACTTTCTGAAATTACAAGGGGTAGGGCAAGGAACGGTCCCAGACCCAGTGGGCGTAGGTCCCGAACATGAATAAATGTTAAAGAACCCAACCCCAACTTCAAAATATAAAGAAAAATCCAATTTTCTTTTGATTGGACGCATTAACTTTCATTGGACGCATAAACTGGACAAGAGCCGATATTTTGTGCTTCGTTTTGTGAAAAAATTTTTAAACGGACAAAGAAGAGGGTAATATTTGGTTTAGACCCCACACTCTTTCCCTGATTATCTGACTATCTCTCTTACAAATTAGAACACTAATATTTTATTACTCAAATTTTTGTCCCCAAATGTCGGTCTACAATCCACAAATCTCAGTCCGCAAATAAGTACTCTCACGATTGTTAAATACCACAAATACCATTTCATTAAACTTGCCAGAAAAAGATAGGTTTTTTTACCTGTATTGGATCCTGATCCTTGTCCTTGGTTATGTTGGCCTTAATATAAAAATAAATTATAGGCTATTTAAGCGATCGAATCTCTTGAAAAAGATAGCAAAGGATTGGTTGATATAGGGATGTCCGGGAGAAGAAAAAACTCGGGAATCGGGAAAGATGGTTTAAAGTTTGAATAAAGTTACTTGATTCGTGATTATAATTATTATAGTTATTATTAGAGTGGGACAAAACCGTTTAGCTAAACGGTAAACGGTATACGATAAACGGTATTTTTGCTAAAATTAAACGAAACGATAAACGGGTCCCAGATAAACGGCATAAACGGTATACGGTCCTTCTAAACGCCGTTTAATTCGTTTAATTTTTTCTTAGAATTAGTGACTTAAAACGTGAATTTTTGCCGTCTGACACACTAAAATCAAAAAATTTTCGCCTGCGGCGCAAAAAAGGAAGGTAATCTATTTTGTAGGCCTTCCACAATTATAAAAATTTTCGCCCGAGGTGCTGGAAAAGAAAGATTCTGGCTTCTTGGCCTTCCAAATTTTTCAAAATATTTGCCTGCGGCGCTAATAATGGTAGAAATCTGGCTTAAGGACCTCCAAATTTTTCAAAATATTTGCCTGCGGCGCTAATAATGGTAGAAATCTGGCTTAAGGACCTCCAAAATTCTCAAAATTTCCGCCTGCGGCGCAAAAAAGGGAAGAAATCTGACTTAAGGACCTCCAAAATTTTTATAAAGAGGGATGAACAAAATTAATGATTTTTCTTCGATTTTTGTGAATTATGAATTGATTTTAAAAAATTTTAAAAATAAACGGTAAACGGTCGTTTAAACGGGTTTTTAAAATTAAACGAAACGGTATACGGGTCTCAGATAAACGGCATAAACGGTATACGGTTTTTTCAAAATTAAACGGTTTTGTCCCACCCTAGTTATTATTATTGTTATTCGTGATTATTATAGTTACTTGATTCGTGATGATTGTCATGGAGCGACACCTCTTGTGCTTGTAACAACACTAGAATAAATTTTTAGAAAAAAATTTATCAAAATATATTATTACTAGCTTGGTATTCTTCTTCATTTCGAGCAATTAAATTATCTGGAATTTTATTAAATTTTTATGACAATTACTAAAAAGCATAATGTTCATTTCAGGAGATAAATTCTTTATTTTCTTTGATAGATAATAACACAACATAACTCTAATCAGGGCTGTGCGCCAAAATTTCCGCGTGGCGCGCCAAACGCCAATTTTTCAAATTTTCAAATCACGCCAAACGCCAAAATCGGCCAAAAACGACGCCAAAACGTCATGACGCACAGCCCTGATTCTAATCCCTCTATATCCTCCAATGGAATTTTGTAAAGCCAAGGACCCTGATTCCTTTTATTTCAGTCCCATAGGTGAAAATAAGGTATCTCATATAAGGTGTCACTTAATAAAGTATCACATACTTAATAATGTACCATTATTTGCTTTGACCATTTTAAGCGGAGAAAAAAAAGGAAAAAAAGAGATGGAGAAGGAAAGGAAAATGGGGGGGGGGGGGGTGAGATAACGGAAAAGTAACGGATTTTCTAGTCCCGAAGCCATTCCATGTGAATGTCTTCATAATCGAGGGTATACTTCTAAATACAATCTTACCTCTAGTTCCTGTACCTCTAGTTCCTGTACCGCTTGTTCCTACACCTTGAGAATGGCTGGGACGATTTCTCAATCGGTTGACAGGAACTAATTGTCGGCCACGATGATCTCTTGAAGTGTCGTAATTCGCCATATCTTTATAATAGTTTTTACGTTAAAATCAACTGATACTTGTTAAATACCACAAATAACATTTATTAAAATTTTTGCCATAAAATGGATAGGTTTTTTACCTGGATTTGATCCCAATACTTGCCCTCGGTTATGTTGTCCTAAATTAATAAAAATTTATTTAAGCGGTCGAATCTCTTGAAAAAATTAGCGAAGGATTCTAATCCCTCTCTAATAACTCTAATCCCTCTATATCCCTCAAGTGGGATCTTTGTAAGGCCCCAGAATGCCGCACAAAAATTTTATATTTTCGGAAGGCAAGAAACGATTACTCCATCTTTTGCACTGGAAAATTTTGTAAAAACGAGTAAAATTTTTTCAAAAATAAACGCCATCATTACCTTTCACTTTATAAAATTCGGTTGGCCCCATCCCTGTTACAAAACTCTTATTTTTTTAGAATAAATAAAATAGATTATATTTTTACGGGAATTTTAATAATTGTTTCTGTTTGAGTTTATTCGTTGTAATTGAGGTGGATATAAAGACAGACTACGGCATTATATTAAATGCAAACCTGACAAATTTTGAGAATATTCTTGGCCAGAAGTAATTCCATAAGTGTTACTGGGGGTTTGAGTGAAACTGGGGTGATGATCGTAAATGGAGTTTTGAATGTGATTGGTGTTTTGACCGTAACTGGGGTTTTGACCGTAACTGGGGTCTTGAATGTGATTGGTGTTTTGACCGTAACTGGGGTTTTGACCGTAACTGGGGTCTTGAATGTGATTGGTGTTTTGACCCCAGTTGTCAAAATTGGGGTCGTAAATGGTGTTTTGAATGTGATTGGTGTTTTGACCCCAGTTGTCAAAATTGGGGTCGTAAATGGTGTTTTGAATGTGATTGGTGTTTTGACCCCAGTTGTCAAAATTGGGGTCGTAAATGGTGTTTTGAATGTGATTGGAGTAATGATCGTTTATTGAATTGTAGAAAGGACGACTCGAACGGCTGGAGGAAGCATTAGATGATTCTGCCTGATCTGATCCCAATTCGTGATAATGTCGTTGAGGTTCACGATTTAAATCGAAACGATGAGTGTTGGAACGACCATGTGCATCCATTTCATCATCATCGCTTAGAATAGAATCAACAACAAATGGTATTAAAAATAGAAAAAGTAATAAAAATAATGAAGGCTTCATTACTTTCTGGAATTATTTTAAAATTATTTTCTTCATTAAGTAAAGTGTATCTTTACAATATAGGTTTACGGTAGTAATTTTTAAAGGAAATTCATAGAAAGATAGGGTAATTTGTTATTATGTTTGGGCAAGGTGTGTTTCAAAATCAACAGAACCTCTAAATAAGGACCAAATCTCTTAAAATATGCTATGGAAGTGAAACAGAATTTATTAAATATCGAAGCATAAATATCAAAATTTGCCGAATTTAGACCAAGTTTTAATAAAACTTAACCAAATTTACCGAAATATGGACCAAAATATTTAAATTTTCCAAATGGTCGTAATATGCAAATACCGTAGATCTCTAATAGAATGGTATTTCCAGATCAGAGGTCGGTCGTAACTAGAGATCGAGCTGGGCCTGGACCAAGGCCTGGGTTTTTCCTGTACCCAGAGTCCAGGCCCAGGCATTTTTTGACCTTCCTGAGTTTTTCCTGGACCTGGGTTTTTCCTGGACTACAGGCCCAGGACTAGGCCCAGGTCGATAAATCAAACCCGGAACCCAGGAACAGGCCCAGGCTTTTAAAAAATCTCGATCTCTAGTGGAAACTGACAAAGGTGATTGAATTAAAAGAAAAATAAAAATTGAAAAAAAATTTTTTAATTTTAATAAATTTAAATTTAGTTAGGTAAGATGAACATTTTAAAAGTGAAGGGCAAGCTATCAAGCTCTCTCTTTTATTTAAAATGCGAGGGGAGGTGGGCGATTCACCGGAAAAATTAATTATTTTTAAGAGAAAATTTTAAAAACGAGGGTTAATAATTAAATTAGAATATCGAGACTTTCAATGCATTTAAAGTCTTAAAAGTATAGTTATTATGTTTAAATTAACAATGGGTGGAATAGCCTGACTGTATGAAGAGAATGTTTGGAATTTTTAAAATTGCTCGTAGTCCTCGTACTCGCACACAGGTACGAGCAGTGATGGAAAAGTTCCAAAATTTCTCTGGAACTAGTTCCAGATCCAGAACCAGGTTTTTAATTTTTGTAGTTCCAGTTCTGGAACTCCATTTTTGAAATTCCTTAGTTCCAGTTCCGGAACTCCATTTTTGAAATTCCTTAGTTCCAGTTCCGGAACTCCATTTTTGAAATTCCTTAGTTCCAGTTCCGGAACTCCATTTTTGAAATTCCTTAGTTCCAGTTCCGGAACTCCATTTTTGAAATTCCTTAGTTCCAGTTCTGGAACTCCATTTTTGAAATTCCTTAGTTCCAGTTCCGGAACTCCATTTTTGAAATTCCTTAGTTCCAGTTCCGGAACTCCATTTTTGAAATTCCTTAGTTCCAGTTCCGGAACTCCATTTTTGAAATTCCTTAGTTCCAGTTCCGGAACTCCATTTTTGAAATTCCTTAGTTCCAGTTCTGGAACTCCATTTTTGAAATTCCTTAGTTCCAGTTCCGGAACTCCATTTTTGAAATTCCTTAGTTCCAGTTCCGGAACTCCATTTTTGAAATTCCTTAGTTCCAGTTCCGGAACTCCATTTTTGAAATTCCTTAGTTCCAGTTCCGGAACTCCATTTTTGAAATTCCTTAGTTCCAGTTCCGGAACTCCATTTTTGAAATTCCTTAGTTCCAGTTCCGGAACTCCATTTTTGAAATTCCTTAGTTCCAGTTCCGGAACTCCATTTTTGAAATTCCTTAGTCCAGTTCTGGAACTAGTTCCAAGCTAGTTCTAGTTCCAAATTTTTAAATTTTTTTTGAATATGAAAAGATTTATCAACTTTAACAAATAAAGGCATAATTTAAAAATCATTGTGTGCGGCAAAATCGCATTCACGGATGAAGAAAACACTTATGAAGATTACTTCAGGTAAAAGAATTCATTAATGACAAATTGATTTGTCTAGCTATAGTCACTTCGAAAAGAAAAATTATTTTTTATATTTTCAGACTTTAATTTTTTTTTCAAAATTCTCGATTTTTTAAAAATTATTTTCCCGATTTTACGATAAATCAATCAAAGAATTATATATAGTAAATCAAACAAAGGATTCAAAGGTCATGTCATCGATGTCTTGTGAGGCGAGTCGATTCTCTTTTATTGATTAAAACGTGTAAATAATTTTTTAAATTAATTAAATAAATAAAAATTTAAATAAAATTTTATTTAAATAAATTTAAAAATTAAATTTTATATTAGGGTTGGTCAAACGCGATTTTGCGGTATCGGTATCGGTATTTTCGGTAAAATACCGATACCGCAAAATACCGCGGTATTTTTGATTGAGGCCGTATTCGGTATCGGTATTTCGGTAAAAATATCGCGGTAATACCAAAAATACCGCGATATTACCGAAAAATACCGCGGTAATACCGATTTCGGTAGAATACCGATACCGAAAAAATACCGATTTTTTTTTTAAACTGTGCGGTACCGTATTCGGCATCGGTATTTCGGTAAAAATACCCCGATATTACCGAAAAATCCTTGTGCGATAAACGTTCTGTTAGCTTCTCTACGTAAGCGGGGTCGTAACAGTGGGGCTCTATTTCAGGATGGAGTTCTAATTCAGGGTAGAGCTCTAATAACAAGTTTAAAACTTCATCTTCATTACGACGTTGCTGTATCAATTCAAGTCCATTTGGAATCGCACCAGCAGTATAAAAATTATTGAAATTATTTATTAAATTAAGAAATCTTAAAAACATGTATTTTATTGTCATTATTAGGGTCCGGATTTTTATTGAAATAAATCTTTTTTATGCAAATCACTTTGTCGAGAGCAGAGGTGGGTCGGAATTCCGATTTCAGACGTTTTTTCCTTCTGATTTCCGATTTCGGAAATTTTGGGAAAATTTCCAATTTTTGACAATTTTTGAAGCAAATTTCCGACTAAAGACAAAAATTTAAGCTGATTTCCGACAGTTTCGATTTCCGACACCTTCGTCATTTCCGACCGACTCCTCATATGTATATAGTACCCTGAATAATCCCGTTTTGAGCTTATAGGTTGTGAGGAACTTGACAGAAACTCTGTTATGTAATAGTATTTCAGACTTAAGGAAAATGTGAATTTAAAATCACGTGAAATACATAAAATCTTATATTCGAATATTTTTATTTTTTATTTTTTCCGGTTAATTATTAATCGAATTTAACACATGAAAAGAGAAAGCAAGGGCATCTGCACTAAATCAGCAGCTTTAAATAGCTAAATATTATTTATTTTTAATTCACTAATTTTTATTTAAAATTAAAATAAATAATAATTAAATCATTAAAAAATTTTGTTGATCAGACAGAAAATATTTTTTTAAATTTATATTCAAGGCTGTTAGTCAAATATTTCTTGTCTGGTTTTGATTTCCAAAATTTAGGAATTTATTTTTTATTTCGGGAGGATTTCCAGTTTGGTGTTGGTGTAGTAATCAGTGCTGGGTATTTGCCATTTGTTGGCTCCGGGCTCCTGGGTTTCAAAATCTTAGCTCCGGCTCCGGAGCCGGGCTCCGAAGCTAGCTCCCGGAGCCATACCAGCACTGGTAGTAATCAGATTCCCGAATGCGGCAATCATAAGTGAAATCCTCAAAGTGAAGGAATTAATTGATAAGTAGGGGGGCGTAGTGACAGAAGACCCACAGACAGAAGACCCAAGGACAGAAGAACCACAGACAAAAGACCCACAGACAGAAGACCCACAAGGACAGAATACCCACAGACAAAAGACCCACAAGAAAATTTTTTAAATAAAACTAGAAAATTTTTTTTTGAAATTTCTGAAAGAGATTTCCAATTTTTCAAGGCACAAAATTAATTCTAAAGTTAACCAATAAAATTTTTACCGTTAAATTTTATGGATGAGTGCGATTTAGATCATTAAATTAGAAAGTGATCTGAAGAGTCTGGTGACTAATTGGGATATGTAGGAATAGCGTGGAATATTGAGAATATAAGGGTAAGATCTCAAATCCACCGATATCTATTCTTATCCGTAAATTGTGTATAACAGGAACTAGGAGGAATACTCCTATATCTTTCTTAAGCAGTAAATCGGATATGTCAGTGAATTTAAAGGATGTAAACTTTTTAAGATTTTATAATTCCACTAATCCGCTTATATCCACGATATCCCTCCATATACTCAGAAATAATTAACTAATCTCCAAAAGATCCCCGATATACTTGCATATCTCCAATACCCTTGATCGCTTATAATCCTTCTATATCCCTCCATGGGACTTAACTAACTCTCGAGAATTTGGGACGGCCAATTAGTTATTTTTATACTATTTTTTTATATCTGATTTTTTTACACGACATGGACCGGATTTTCCGGAACAAAATCCCGAAAATCCGGGAAATTAAGATCCCCCTTCATTAAACAAACTCCCCGGTAATTGGGACAATAATATTCCCATCGTTGGAACAGCTTCACCCGTTGTTGCAATAAGATTCCCCATTGTTAAAATAACATCCCCGTTGTTGCAACAAACTTCCCGATTGTAACCTTCCCTAATATTGAAACAACTTTCCCGTTGTTGGATCAATCTCTTATTAAGGAAAACAGAACTAACAATCGCGCCAAAATTTACAAAAAAAAAGTAAAACAAAAAAGTTGTGGGTCTTTTGTCTGTGGGTATTCTGTCCTTGTGGGTCTTATGTCTGTGGGTCTTTTGTCTGTGGTTCTTCTGTCCTTGGGTCTTCTGTCTGTGGGTCTTCTGCGTCGACACGAAGTAGGGGAATAATGAATAAATTGTACTATGCTCTGCTTCATAACTATAACTCCACCCCGATTTTTCGAGTTTAAGCATCATTTTAAAGCTTAACTGAAACTATTATAAAATGTATATTTATATTTCATATTACTCAAAAAAAATTTTTTTTAATTAGTAACTTATCAATATTAATAGTAAAACTAGGATTAGGATAAGACTAGGCGGTAAAAAATACCTTAAAATTCCAATTAAAATTCCAACAAATTTCCAAATTTCAGTCAAAAAAGGCATGTTTTTTGTTCTAATTTTATTGTTTTCCTTCCCCCCATTTTGTTTTCCAAACAAATTTTCTTCCAAACAAGAATGTATTGTTAATTATCTTTTATTTGAAATTAATATTCAAACAAAAATTTTTGCTTCAAAAAAATTTTGTTGTTGGAAAGTTCAAAGAAAAATTCAAAAAGAATTTGTTAAAAATTTAAAAATTGAAAAGAAAGATTTGGAAAAATATAAGGGAATTAATTATGCAAATAATTGTTTTAAAAAGAATAAAAATTTAGTTAAAGGGGGCAATTTGGTTGTTGATAAACTTTTTGGAAGAGTGAATTTTATGAATTTATCCGACGATTATCAAAAGAAATTGGGTAAATAATTAAATTTTGGATTAAAGTTTGGTGTTTTTGAGTGTGAAAAGTTGTGGAGGAGTTAAAAAAAGCTTAGTTGTGACTATACACGCTTAAAATCTTGCTAAACTTTCGCTTAGCCCTCTAGAGCCCTCAATTGTGCCGATGTAATGACAACATTCCTAGGCCTACCGTTAGGTTCACCCAGGTCTCGAACAAGACCTGGGGGAACGCGGTGGTCCGTTCTGAGAAGCTTTAACTTTTTATTAAAACTCTTTTTTCAACAAAATATATTTATTTTATTTAACAAAAGGTGTAAGGAAAAAGTGAACATATCTTAGTTTTTATTCATCCGTTGTATATCTTTCAATTTTGGTTGTGCCGCAGTTATATGTAAATATAAAACGGTTACATCCGCTTATGCTATTTAAATACTGATAGGTAAATTCCTTAATGTAGGATTTAACAGACCCAATCCAATACCTTCCATAATTATGTGATAATATATAAACGGATAACTAGTAAATTTCCTAAGAAATTTTTCTTTAAATAATTTTTTTAGAAAAACAATCATTTTGTTTGGCCATATTTTTATACAAAAATTTTGGACAAGATAAAATAATTACAAAATTATTACCAAAAAGCACTATAAAAAATGAGGAAGAAGCAATTCAAAATTATTTTAGTGTTAGTTGGGGGAATAAAAAATTTGTTTTTTGTTTGGATTGGAATAAAATATTGTTGGAAGAAAATAATTTAAATATGCAAATTTATTGGGAAGGAATGCCAGAATTTTATCAACTTGAGAAATGTAATGAAATTTTTCAGGATGAAAGGTTATTTGAATTTATATTTAATGTAAAAAAGTAATTAAAATCTGTATCTAATCTTAGACCCGTTTTATTAGGTTCACTAAGTAAGAGCGAGGTGAAAGTTTAATCCCGAGCAGGCTTCGATCCTGCGACTTCATGGCAGATTTTGCTAGGCGCTTTCGCTCACCACGTACATGTGCCCTACCGATTGAGCACCCTGGACGCTGCTTTCACCTTCTCTTTAATACTTAGATCTTAAACCCCCGCCTAGGGAGCGTTTTTTTTAAATATTTTTTATTTTACAGTTCATTTGAAATAGATAGTGAAGGTTCGAAATACATTGATTTATCTAAAATATTGAAACGTTATAATCCAAACCAATTTTATTTGAACGACCTTCCATTTTGTAAATTTTATTTATTTTAATACGTAATTTATTAATTTAAAAAAATTAATAAATCTTCAAAATTATTAATAATTAAGGCTATAAAGTCTTGAATAAGGGCGAATATCGCTTAATCCTACAAGGAATGTACCTCTTTAATTATCCTTTCCAAGTCCTTCCACCACCTTTAATTTTTACGTTCCTTTTGTCTTTGGAATTTAATAATGTTGAATACTTCTATAAAGTGAGGATTGCCTATTAAGGTTGTCGAATAGTTCGAAATTTTCGAATATACGGATCCGGTATCCGAACCGAAAATTTTTGGATATCCGGTCTTTTTGGATCCGGATATCCGGGTCCAAAAACCTTACTGCCTATCTTTGGGTTTGAATCGAGGTCCAAACTGTGGAATTAAGGTAATGGTAAAAGAAACTCTCTGTCTCATCTACTTGTCTGATTCGTTTAATACCTCCTGATTATTTAAATTTCTCTTAATAAAATTATAAATTTAATTTAAGCTTAACGGTTAATTAGATAAATTTCAAAATTTATATATTAATAAAATTAAATATACCTCTTATTTTAGATACTATACTTGAGTTCCTTAACTAAAATACATAAGTAAATATTTGAAAAGATTTTAAATTTAAGTTGTTGATTACATTGAAGCAGATCAAAATTTAATTGATCGTCAACTTGAATGTAGTGTGTGCTTATCTGAATATAAAATTGGAGATAAAGTTATAAAGACACCTTGCGACGTATTTAATTTAAATTTTTTAATAATTTTATTTTGTAATTTAAAGCATATTTTCCATGTTAAATGCATCAGACCGTGGTAAATTTATAAAAAATATTTAATAAATAAGGCAAGGTGAAGATCAGATAAGGTAAAGAAAGCTTAAAAACACAATGAAAAGTTAAAACTTGATCATTTGAAGTAGGGTAGCAACCCGTCCACTTCGGGGGCGGGGTGGCGGGGTATAGTCTTCGGAGTTCGGGTCGGGGTTTTCGTGGTCGGGTTGCTACCGTAATTTAAAGACAATCATTTTCCTTTATAATCATTCTTAGGTTCAAGTTCCAACGTAAATATTCCCTGCTATGAATATAAATTTAGGTCGGACCTTTACTTTTAGGGGGGCAAATGTTCAGTCGAGTGTTTGACTGTATATTAGGATTGGATCTCGTTAGAACGTTCTCGAGATCCATCTCCTACCGATCTATTTATTGTATAATTTTATTTTAATAAAGGATTGAAAAAGGCAACAGAAAATGCCCTATTTGCCGTCGAGCTTTAAAATTTAATCAAATATTCGAAACGACAAGTCATCAATCAGAAACTGGAAGATCCGTAAATTCGCAGAATTTATTGATAAATATTTTGCAAAATATTGTAGCGAATCGTAATAATCTAATTCCGTTTCCGTAAATATATTAATTGTAAAGGCTGGTCGGGGCTCCTTGAAGGGTTTTATGGTGGTAAAAGGAGATGTCACGTTTGACATTACTTTTTGGTTAGTAGTGCCACCAAGAAGACGGCTAAGATCTGTGAAATCATTTGACAGATTTTTGTATTACAGGCCTGTGGTTTAGTAAATCATAAATAGGAGGCCAAAATTCCCGAAATTGCAAAATTTAGAATTCTATCAGAAATAAGAGAAACGTCATGAAAAGGAAAATATACTAAATTTGAATTCTGACCAGCCTCTGTTTCAAACCCTTATTTATATTGTAGGAAAAATGGTGAAAATTTCACAACTAAAGTATCTATCTGTCTACCAAATTTCATCCCGAAGTCCCACGGACACCCAAAAGCCTCTCCTTTGTTAGTTTCAAGATTAATTAGACTAAGTAATTATTCTCGCTGGAAAGGGCAATTAAAATAATTAATTATAATTAAGACAATTAATTATTCGAATAACTGTTTATCATAAATAGCTCTAGTTGAACAATAAATTAATAGAAATATATTTTTTATTTTATTTTATAATAAAAGAATTATTTTAAGGAAAAAAATAAAAATAAAATTTAATTTTTAAATATTTTCTAAATTTTCATAATCAACTGAAAAAATAAATAAACAAGTCTGTGTCTATCAAAAAAAAAGACGACACCCATGATTTTAAATGCACTTAAGTAAAATGATTGTTTAAATTGAGGAAATTATTATTAATATATTTTTAAATTATTTAATAATTTAAAATTATATTTTTCTTATTTTTTATTTTACTATTTGATAAGGATACGGATTCTGGTAATATCCGTATGTCAAAGAAACATTGTGTGCTATATTTATTTTTCCTCAAACCGTCAGCTAAAATTTTCAAAAGAAAGTTCATCCGATTTTCAAAAATCAAATAACTATATCCATCTTCCCTGATACAGATATTTCTGTATTTTTGAATTAGAGCCCCACGTTGAATGTAATACAACCCCACCTTGGAGGTCTCGATGTAATACAACCCCACTTTGGAGGTCTCCCATCTCTCAATATATTGAACATTTCTTAATATAAAAAAGAGAATCTCAATCGAAAATCAAGATTTATAACAACAAATCTGGTATAGACATTTTTGTTGGTATCTTCATAAACGAAGATAGGTTTTCGGAAAAGTAATGGAATAGTTCTACCTTGATTTTCATTTATAGTTGAGATTGAAATTTCATTTCCATTTTTATTTTTTATAGACAATTTTAATTTCTTAATTTTGTATATATTTCCTAATATAGGGAGGGGGGATTTATGTTGATGATGAAATTTAAAAGTGAATTTTTCTTTATCCTTCCTTTATTAATAAAATATTTTAAAATTATTAAGTTATTAAAATTTAAAAATTATTCAAAAATTATCTAATATTTCACAGACGAATATTAAAAATTTTTTAATCACAATCCCAGTCAAAAAAAGGAATGTTTTTTGTTCTAATTTTATTGTTTTCCTTCCCCCCATTTTGTTTTTCAAACAAATTTTCTTCCAAACAAGAATGTATTGTTAATTATCTTTTATTTGAAATTAATATTCAAACATCAATTTTTGCTTCAAAAAAATTTTGTAGAAATTGTTGGAAAGTTCAACGAAAAATTCAAAAAGAATTTGTTAAAAATTTAAAAATTGAAAAGAAAAATTTGGGAAATGATTGTTTTAAAAAGAATAAAAAATTATTTAAAGGAGAGAATTTGGTTGTTGATAAACTTTTTGGTGGACATGTAAAATATATGAATTTAACCAAGGAATATCAAAAGAGATTGGGTATTTTTTATGTTATTAATGTAAAGCATATATTAGTAGGCGGTTATGCAGTAGGCGGCGTGGTGTAATGGCTAACATATCAATCCGAACTACTGAAGATGCTGGTTGGCTCCAGCCGCCGAATAACCTTTTGCACTAGCTAAAGGAGAGAAATAGCTATAGCCCAGCTGCTTTACTTTAATCAAATATAAATTTTTCGTTCTGGGATGTAATCGGTAGAGGGGGATGTAATGGGATGTTATCAGTTTATCGAAATAAAATCGCAAGCTTTGGCCATAAGTTATTGGAATAAATTGGCAGAATATTGACTAATGAAATATTGAAAAATAATTATGGGTTATTTAGTAGCCTCTAGGGTCCTTTCCGCTATACGACCTCAAGTGCCAGCCGATTTTGATCTGCTACATATAACTTTTTGATCCAATACATATGAATTTTATACCATTTGAAGCCCTCGATAAGCTCTATCTTTTTTCAACCTATATGAATCAGGTCTGATCACTACTTAAAATAACTCGACATAAGTAGTATGTATTGGATCAAGCATCAAAAAGTTATAACCGATCAAAGTCGTCTGGGCTCATGTTTTGGTCTCTAGTAATCAGAGTTATTTAGAAATTTCGATTTTTTTCTCGAGTTCGAATCCAGAATTCATTATCTTGTAAAAATAAAAAATAAAATTTTCTCAGATGCTCAATCTTTTTGTCTAACAAATTTTCTTTACAAAAAGTTTGGAGAGGATACTGTAATCGGCATAGAAGCACCAAGAAGGGTTAATAATGAAGAAACAGCCATTCAAGATTATTTTAAAATTCCTTGGAAATATAATAATTTAGTTTACCGTTTGGATTGGGATAAAATAGAAATACCAAAAAACTCCTTAGATATGCAAGTTTATAAAGAAAATACTCCAGAATTTGAACAACTCAAAAAATGCAAAGAAATATTTAATGAAGATAGGTTATTAAATTAAATTTTTGGAAAACTCCGCCCCGAACCCCGAAGGCTCTACCGCTACAAACCCCGATCCCCGACAATCCCGCCCCGAAGGCTCCGGGTGCTATCCTAAATTAAATAATTAAATTAATACTTAGGTTAACAAAAAACCTCAATCTTAAAAATTGAAATTAAAAAACAGCTACTAATTGTTTCTAGATTTAAATAATTTGTTTTTTAGTTCTTATGAAAAAGACGAGGATGGTTTAAAATTTATCAAATTTTCAAAATTATATGAGCGTTTCAATACGAATCAATTTTATTTCAACAATATTCCATATTGTAGGGAAAATTTTATTATTAAGAAAATTGGTGTCTTAATCTGTAGCTGAATCTGTAGCTCAGGCTGTAAGCACCTGTGGTTGGGCGAAGCGGCTAGCAATAACTGCCTGGAGGCCGGATTAATTAACCATAGTCTTGTTAGCTTTTTAAAAAAGTTTTCATGATCTATTAGTTGTGTATAGAGCTCGGGACGGGAAGGGATCCCGTACGGGATTTTACGGGATCCCGGGTTTTTCGCGGAAAACGGAATTTACGGGATTAATCCCGCGGGATCCCGTCCCGTACAAAATTTTGAAAAAAACCCCGTATCGGGATCCCGGGAATGCGATTTTGCCGTCTATTTGTGTATACTACATCAGTTGTCAAATTTAATTAGAAAATTTTAACTATTATTTTTCTAAGTCGTTGATTACTTAGAGATTAATCAGAATATTATTGATGAGAATAATAAAAATATTGAGGATATTGAAGAAAATAAATTTGAATGTAGTATATGTTTAGAAGAATATAAAATTGGGGATAAAGCAAAGAAAACATCTTGCCAAGTTTTTTTTTATTTTTTAAAATTATTTTGTTAAATTTAAGCATTTGTTCCATGTTGCTTGCATTCGAAATTGGTAATCTTATTTTTTTGTTAAGGCTTTCATTAATAACGTTAAAAGAAATACAAAATATCCCTTCTAAGCCTATGAAATTTGTTGTGTAATTCCATCCGAAGCTTTCTGTAACAAATATAATTTTATTCAAGATAGGCTATTCTGAGGATAACATAACCTTCCAGTACTATGGCATATTTAAATAAGAATATAATATCTTCTCCAAAAATTACCCTTGGTACTAGGTTTGTTGGTTTTTGGGAAATCTTCGGATGTCCGCAACCGAGCCGAAGAGCCGAACCGACAATTTCAGATCTCAGGAAATGAACCAAAAAACTAACCGAAAAATCATCGGTTCTTCGGTTCAGTCCAGAACCGATAACCCTACTTTGTACTCATTGTTTCAACCTCTCGTTAGGGGAGACAATTATCCGAGGAAGGATAATTAATCAAAAAATAAAATGTTTATAATTTTACAGGTTAGAAAAGGATAAGAAAACCTGCCCTCTTTGCCGTCAAGAGTTAAACTTTAATTTAAATGTTGAAGTTCAGGATGAAGGAGAGTCCAACGGTAATTATTACAGAAGACTTCAACATGAACGTGATCTGTACTATTTTACAATGTCACATTTAGGGAACTTGGGTGTGTTTTGAAAAAATAAGTATTGTCAAGAAGAAATTTCTTTAAAATATTTAAAATAAATGAGTGATTTTTAATTTATTTTTAAAAATATTTTTAACTTTATCGTAATTATTTATTTTGAGAAGTAGTATAAATTTACAAAAAAAATTTTTAAGACCAAAGCAATATTCTTAAATTTTCATTCAAAAAAAATCGAGAGTTTTGTATTCTAAGTCCCATTAAATTTTTGAAAGTTTATTAATGTTATGGTTTAACTGCTCTATGCCATCAAATTGCTAACAAAAATTAGAAAAATATGTAAATTTATAAAAAAATGTTTATTCTATATTTTCGTGAAATATTTCAAATTATTATCTAAATATTATTCTGCCAACATTTCAATAATTAATGGAAATTAATAAGTGGAATTAATCTATGGAAATTAATAAGCAGTACTTCGAAGCTCGTACCAAAATTCGTACTCGTACCTGGTACTCGTACCTGGTACGAAGTACGAGGCCTAAAATAAGGGTAGTACGAGGTACGAGTACGACTACGAGGCCAAAAAAAGAAGTGGTACCAGGTACGAGTACGAGCAAATTTAAAATTTCGAAGCACTGTTAATAAGCCCAAGGAATTCAGGGAATTATTGAAACTTTACAAGTTGTGTATGGTATTCGTATTATATTTTTTCCATATATTTTACATTTTAGTTTTATTTATTTACATTTAATTTTTCTGTTTGTCTACATTTATTTGTCCAGTGTTTCGCACAATTAATCAATAAAAAAAATCCGCCAAAAATTATTTCTGAGCCCAAATCTCGCGGCCCATTCTATCTACCTCTAATATAGGTTGAGTAGCTTATTTCCTTTAAAGGTGCACTACATACCGTATTTACTCGATTAATTCCCCCGGGCAATTATTTTTTCAACCCTTCCATGCATGGGGAATTAATCGAGGGAGGGGAATTATTCGAGTTTTGGCATTTGAACGTGCAGTAGGGTATTTGTGGGTGGGGAATTATTGTTTCAACTCATCCCTGGCATGGGGAATTAATCGAGAGGGGTAATTATTCGAGGGGGGGATTAATCGAGAAAATACGGGGTACTTTTCTGTTTTGTGACCGCACTTTAAAAATGTTTAAAAAGGGTCATAAATATGGACAAACTATATGTCATTCGACTCAGCTCGAAGAGCTGAGTCGAATGACATCAAAATCAGCCCGAGATCTTGATTCTGAGCCAAGATAAACAGGTTCAAAATGGTCAACATAAACCTATGGGGCGTAGGCGAGGCGCTTGTGCAAAAACCCGCGCTTCGCGCGGGTTTTTGCGTCACGCGCCTCGCGTGGAGTCTACAGTCGCTGGATTGTGGGCTCGTAACATCATCCTATTCCTATCATTATGAGGCGGGCATCTCAGGCTTCCTCCGCAGCAGCAAAACCTCCACAGATGCGATAGGTAAGGAGCTAATACAAACGATCATAACTTTGTCCAATCTTGTTCGCTCACGCTGATTTTTGTGACATTCGACTCAGCTCGTCGAGCTCTTTCAAATGACATACATTTTGGTCATATTCATGATTTTTGACCATTTTGGTCATTGTAATTTTTGACCATTTCGAGCCCGTCCCATTTCAAACCCTACATGATTTTGGTGTCATTCGACTCAGCTCGAAGAGCTCTTTCGAATGACATATAATTTGTCCATATTCATGACCCTTTTTAAACATTTTTAAAGTGCGGTCACAAAACAGAAAAGTACCAATACGGTATTTAAATTATGTTTTAATCTTTCAAAATGAATTAAACAGAATGGAAAATTATAATATTTACTGCAACAATATAATAAATGGAAAATTTAAGGAAAAACAGAAACGAAAAAAAAATATTTTAAAAAATATAAAAACTAGAAAATTATACATAAATATGTACTAATAATTTATAGGATATAAAAGATAATTAAATGTTTTCTGAACCAAAAATAGTGCTAAATATGATTATGAACAAATTTTGTTGTAAAAATCAAAGTTTAAACCCATTAATTTAAATTATAAAAATTCCGCGACTTTTTACAAACTGTATAAATAAGAATTTTTAGGTTCCGGTAACTTGCTTTCGCATTTCTTTCTCTTACCAGACCGGATCGAGTCATATTTCTCTTGATTAATTTTGTTTGGTTTTACTCCAATAAAAATAATTATAATTTCTTTCTAAATTTGCCTGGATTCCTGACTCAAAGTTTTTCCAGATTTAAATAAACAAGAGTTTCTACAGTAATTTTTTTAAAAATAACTAGGGATGGGATTTATATGGATTTTCATATTTTTTTCCTGGCCTAATTGGGTCGTGAAACGCACGAAAAACGTTGTTTTAGCATATGTTCATAAGACTAATAATGAGTTATCAATCCATATTTTTCATATCTCAACACTTTAAATGTACCTTTAATTGACAAAAAGCCTTTAGAAAACACTTTAAATGAACAAAATTAAATTATTTATTTGTGAAAATTCATTTTTACGTTAAAAATTTTCATTTTTCGGTCCATATTTGATCCATATTTTGGATTTTAGTCCATATTTCAGTCCATATTTTGAGATTTTTAGTTCATATTATATGTCCATATTTTTCGATTGATAGTCCATATAAATCCCATCCCTAATAATAACAAAAAAAATTTTTTTTCCTTTTTTTTAAATTTTCTTCACTCATTTCTTTTCCGTTTTTTAGCAGTATTTTTATTCTCCTCCTCAACAAATTTAAAATCTTCTTTGAATAGAGGTTTTAGATAACTATAATTATCAAAATCCTCATACTCATCTTCATTAAACTTGTCAACTTTCTCCAATTTTGAATGATAATCAAAATAATTATGATTATCATTAATTACATGAATCATTATGCCTTCTCTTAATTGGCTTAAAAGGTCAATTTCCTCTTGATTTTTATAATTTATATATTTTTTCGAGAAACATTTTGTCTTATTTTCTTCATCAATTTTAATATAAAAATTTAATTCCATTTTTGGTTCCCTCCAAATTAGTGGAGACATTACTCTAATTTTATATTTCCCCGAATTTTCAAATTTCAAACAAATATTTATATACGAAATTCCCTCCAATTCTGATTTTCGATGTTTTTCATTAATTACAGAATTGTCAATAAAATTGTTTTTACCTAATAATTTCACTCCCTTTTCAATAAATTTTTTATTTTTGATTAATTTTCTAGGTCCTTCTGGATTGAGGAAACAATCTATTTTGATCAATTTATGGAGTCCACTTTGATGATTAAAATATGTATCTATTCCGTTAATGTTTACTTCTTTATCTACTGCATTATCTCCTTCATGATCCCCTTCATGATCTAAATCATGATCTACCTCATGATCTTCTTCGTTATCTCCTTCATTATCTAGCTCATTAAGTACCTCTACTTCATTATCTACTTCAAAATCTATTTTAGCGTAGAAAATTGGATAAATTATCAAGAGTGTCTTAATGAAAAAAAAAAGATTTTTCTCTCAAAATTATTCTAGTGGAGAGCCTTTTTTTTCGGGGTTTCGGGTGGGTTTTTCGGGTGGGTTTCGTGCTTTCGGGTGGGTTTTCGAAAAAGTCCGGGTTTCCTTTATCTGACTAAGATAACCCGACCCATCTCTCTTGACGGCATTTCGCAACGAGTTCTGGTAAAATCCCTACAGGTTCTCGTATATAATACATTATTACTCTTTTATAAATTGAGAACGAAAAATTATTAAAATTATTAAAATATTTAATGCAATTTTTCGCTCCTGCGAAAACAAATTTTCTTTTTTTCAAAAATTAATAAAATTACCTCTCCTATAAGATCATCTAATCCACAAATTAAAATTCCTAGCTTAAAATCCTCTGAATAATCTCTTTCAATTCTCATTTGTTTTTTTCCATTTTCGCCTCTAATTGCATTATTTGTGTTATATTTGTTAGTTGATTCTCTGCCCCTGCAAGGGTCATGAAATATTGAAATATAAAAAGATTTGTTTTTCAATTCTTCATTTATTTCTACAATAATTTCTGTAAAATATTCCTCCTCATCTTCATCCAAATCCAAATTGGAGGTCTCCAACTTCATTTTTTTCAATTCCAATTTTATCAATTTAATTAAAGGGTAATTAATGTTAGAGCCAGTTGAATGATGCTTGGATTGCATCTGTTTAGATTCCGCGTGGAAATTTTGATCACGTTGAATAATACAAGAGGAATATTGAAAAATTAAAAGGAAAGAGTTGAAAAATAATAAAATTTTTAAATTGGGCATAATTGCCTTAATATTTTAAATTTTTTTCAATTAAAATTTTTAATTAAATATTTTTTTTATTTTTTTTATAAATAATTGATTATTTTATAATATTTTAAATTAATTCACTGCCCCTATTAACATTTTTTATTAATCGAAAACATAATTAGGTATTTTGAATTAAAAGGGCATTCATATGATAATAAATTATTAAACGAGATTTAATGATTTAATACCTCCCACTCAATGGAGGGTATTGAAGAATAAACGCCCATGCCCTTATAAAAGCCCATGCCCCATTAGAGGCCCACCCAATAGGACCCATTGAAAAATAGACGCCTAGGGCTTCTATTGGAACATTTACGGTACTTTTCTTAATTAATTTCTAAATTTTCAGCTTAAAATAAATATTATAATTAAAGGACAGATTTTAATTTTCCTGTCTATTATTAAAAAATATGATGAAATTATAAATAAAATTAAAAATTTAAAAGGTCATTAAACAACTTCCCCTCCCTAAATATTTTTTAAATAATTTTTATATTAAAGGGCAAAAATGATGTAATTAATTTCTCAATAAAAAAACTTGCACTTTTTAATTTTTTATAAAAAATTTTTTTATAAAATAGCTTCTTTTAAATTTAATTTCATATTAAATAAAAAAAAATTTTTTTATTAGAGCCATATCTCGATTTTACGTGCGCCCTAGGGTGAAAGAATCTAATATTATGGTGTGCGGAAATATCGGGACGGACATATCTGGATTGGGGTAACAAAAATAATTTCTGCGTGTTTACGTTTGTTCTAAAACATAAAAACTCTATTCCTCAATAGACAATATACTATCCAAGACCCAGTGGCCGTAGGTCCAGAAATCAGTAAGGTAACTGTTCGTACATTGAAATATCCCGATATGTCCGCGTGCTAATATTATAGCAAGAAATTGAAGGGTAACATTTAAAATTGAAATCTAGGTCCCCAAGAATAATTTTTAAAAAATATTTTTAATTAAAAATGAAATTAATTTTTGTATTGTTTTCTCTTACAAATATTATTTTAACAACTAAATGTGGTAGAAATGATTTTCTACGAAATAATATTAACAATTCAAATTATGATAATGAAAGAACTTTTGAAGACCATTCTTGGCCGTCACAACAAAATTTTTTAATAAATCCGGGACTCATTGGACGTAATGATTTTCAAAGAAATATGCCTTGGCTACAGTTAAATATTAATAATTCAATGGAAAATGCTCGGCAAAATTCAATTATAACGCCTGGGAGCTCACTCACTGACCTGGCTACCTCACTAACTGACGTGAGTGAGCCCAACTCGCATCAGTTAGGGTTGTGCCCCCCTCCGTGGGGCACTCATATACTAGGAATGTGCCCCCCTCTGAAAGTAGACCCTCCCTCTGGAGAAGGTTCATCATCGTCCCGTTTAATTCCAAATCGTGTTCCTAAACCTCCACAGCCTCACAATAATTTAACTCAACCTGATCCATTGAAAATGTATGCAAAATATAAAAAATGGATTTTGAAACTTCACAGAATCGATGCAGAAAATTACAGGGTTATCGAAGATAATGGATATTTTATTTATTGTCTTAAATGCGAAGCCAAAGTAAAAATAAATTTTAATTAAATTTTGTGTATATTTTCAATTTAAGCTAACATTTATAAGTAATAATATTGCTGAATTTTATAAACATAACGGAACACATCACACAAACAAATATGGACGTAGTAAGTTTTATAATAGTTTTAAGGGGTAGAGGGCTGGAAACAGGTGAGCTCAAGAGAAGCCCTTATTTAAAAACTTATTTTCTTCCATAATGGGGCGGCTCAAGGAAACTTCGGAGCCGTATCTAGAGCCCAAATCCCCCGGTATCCCTCTAGATACCTTTATATCTCCGGTATGATTTCAGATCCACTGTATAGCATCATCCTCTGTAACATCCTCTGTAATCCCATAGTATCACTTCAAATCCCTTCGATCCCTCTAGCCATTATATTCTCCGTAATCCCATGGTATCTATTTAAAAGTGATATCATCCCTGCTCGGAAATGCGACACTATTTCCAACAATGATTTCGTTAATTTCGACACTTCCTACTGTTAACTGTTACCATTATATAAATAGGTACATAATAAAAATTTAAAAATTTATGAAATAATAAAAATAATTTAAAATAATACAAATTCAGAACCATTCCAAAGCCAAAAAAATTTAATAAATCAAGAACAACCTAAAGAAAACAAAGAGAAGGTAACGATAAATTTTCTGAGCAGTTTCGGGAAAAATAAAAATGAAGAAAAAACAACAATAGATTTTCTTAAAAATTTTGGTTAACAATCATAAAGTTTTTGTATAATGGGATGTTTAATGAAAAATTGAATAGATTTTAATATAACAAAGGTTGACAGTATGCAAACCAGGGACCTTACTGACTCGATTTCGGAATGGCCGAAATCGGAAATATATTTAGTAGCTGTGTGCCAGCCGACTTTGATTGGCTATAACTTTTTGATGCTTGACCCAATATAGATAAATTATATATCATTCGAAAGCCCTCGATAAGCTGTATCTTTTTCCTAATAGGATAGATCAAGTCTTTATCTTATTAAAAAGTCCCCAATGAAAATCCATATTAAAATTTATTAAAATTTAATTATTGAAAGAGGAAAAAATTTTATTTAGATGAAAGGAAAGAGATACAGTGAGGTGCAAAAGTTTGGAACATTCTCTTTTAATTGCTTAATCAATCATTTTTCATTCAGAAAATACGTTCTATATATCAATCGAAAGCTCTATTCGTATCTCAGTTGACATATTTCTGCATTTTTCATGAAAATGAAAATTGGCCGAGATATCCGGTTTAAGCCGGATATCCCAAATCCTATATCCGCGGAAAAATTTTTCGGAAAATATTTGTAAATGGAATTTGATAAAGCATATTTTTGTGAGTATTTACCACAAAACCGCTTAGGAATATCTTTTTCCGGAACGAAGATATGATTTTTTGAAAATGGCATTTTTCGCCTATTTTTGCAAAAAATTCAATTTATAAGGGAAAAATGCCATTTTCAAAAAATCATATCCTCGTTCCGGAAAAAGATATTTCTAAGCTGTTTTGTGGAAAATACTCACAAAAATATGCTTTATCAAATTCCATTTACAAATATTTTCCGAAAAATTTTTCCGCGGATATAGGATTTGGGATATCCGGCTTAAACCGGATATCTCGGCCAATTTTCATTTTCATGAAAAATGCAGAAATATGTCAACTGAGATACGAATAGAGCTTTCGATTGATATATAGAATGTATTTTTTGAATGAAAAATGATTGATTAAGCAATTAAAAGAGAATGTTCCAAACTTTTGCACCTCACTGTATTAAAAGATTATAAAATTAATTTTATTTTTGTTAAAAATAAGTTTATTCAATCCATGTATTTGTTTTATCAGCAAATCCGACGAATTTTATCTTGTTAGTTACACTCTGCTGGTTTTTGTTGTTTTTTTGGGTAGGTATAAGAAAGCCATCCTCTAAAAAATGTTTTTCTTTAAGATTATTTTTAATAAAATAATTACCGTGATTTTTCACAACAACTTTCTTTTGTAGGATCATAGCATCTTAATAAATTTAAAATTAAATTGACTCTATCCCAAAAGAAGGGCGGAATCGTTTTTTCATAACCTGCAAGGAAAGGAAAAATGGAGAAAAATTGAAAGGAAAAATGGAGACGGACGGACTCGAACAAGACAAGGCATGGACGGGCTCGGGTCAGACAAAACACATTTGTCCGTATCCATCCTGTTACGACCCCGCTTACGAAGACGAAGTTAACAGAACGTTTATCGCACAAAGAAATACAAAGCAGATGAAGGTTGTGGTAGGACGAACTAAAACTGGGAGACCGCGAACTCACTATTGGCTGGTTTTTATACTAAACACTTTAAGGGCTGACGTCCACACACAACACATTTTTTCTTTCCAATTTTTCTCCATTTTTCCTTTTCATTTTTTCTTTCCTTGCAGGTAATGAAAAAAACGATTCTGCCCTTCTTTTGGGATAGGTCCATTAAATTTATTTAAATAATTATTATTGTATATTTTTAATTATTTTTATTAAGAAAATTTTTTAGAATTGAACAAACGAACTTTCCATATGTCCATCCTCCACAGCATTCATAACCCTTTTCACAACAACTAAATTTTTTAAATTTATTTTTAAATTTATTTTATTAAAAATATACACTCCACAGCATTTTCCCTCCTTTGGGCAGCATCTAAATTTAAATATTTTATCAAATTTAACATTTTAATTTCTATAAAATTTTAAAATGAAATTATTTATAGCAATTTTGAAGTTGTCGCAAAAAAGTGTCGCAAAAATTTCAAAACGTTTTGAATTAAAAAAAGTGTCGCCTGCGACAAGACGCCGGTGGAAGACGCGGTTTATGTAACCACTAGAAAAAAGCGACAAAATTGCGCGCGATTTTTCTCTCCTCTTTTTACATTATCTTTTCTGTCGCAAGACGCGCGCGATTTTTATGTAACCGTAGCATAAAATATAAGAACTAAATTTTGGAATTGATAAAATTTAATATTCTGTATGTATGTATAAATAATAATTTGTAAGTTAAAGATAATGAATTTTTAAAAAAATAGATAAATTACTTTGATGCACAGCATTGTTGCCAAGATGGATCACAACAACTTAATTATATTAATTTCTAGGGAAATTTAAACAATGATTTTTTGATATATTTTATTCGGTAATATTGAAGAGGTAATTTGAAGATTGTATTCAGAATCTAGAGGAGAATCACATATATTTTTTACAGACTTCAAAAAAATTTCTCCGAAAAGTCGAAAATGTAGTACCTGTTAGACCGGTCGAAAAGTTTTCGAAAATATCAGAATTTTGAAAAACGCTGTAACTTGTCAACTGAGATAGAAATTAAGCTATTTTTAAACCTTAAGATCTTCCAGATCGGATAAAGATGAACGGAATTACATCGAGTTTACCTTTTTCTTAACTAAATTGCCGCCAGTGTAGACCCCATTTTTTCCTCCCCAATTTTCCCCATATATTTTTCCAAAATGGTCAGACTTTTTCCTTTCTTCCATTCAATTTACCTTTCTAATTTTTGCCTACAATCAAACAAAAAGGATTATTTAATTTTATACAAGTGAAAGTACGTGCAAAAAACAAGTAAAAGGAGGATTATTTTTGGTATTTAACAAGTATGAGTTTTGAGGAGACTCATTTTCTTAATTAAGGCAGAAATTAGAAAGGCAAATTGGGTAGAAGAAAGGAAAAAGTCTGACCATTCTTGAAAAATATAAGGGGAAAATTGGGGGAGGAAATTTCGATATTTTTCGAATTTCGATATTTTTTCTTTCTAAACATTTCAGCTCACAAACATATTATTTAGGGAAAGACCTTGAGACCTAATCGTTGAATAGATTTTAAGAAATAAAAAGCTAGGATTTTTGAATAATAGGTATTTTATAGAAGGAAAACCCCAAGTTTTATGAATAAAATTTACTTAGGCCCACAGCATGTATCAGCATTATTACACCGTCTAAATTAATAAATATATCAAAAGTTAAAAATATTTTAATTTTTAATAATACCGTTCAGGACACCATTTTTTTCCATTTGTTAATTCAAATGAAATAAAAATAAAAAAGCTGAGAGCAATTAATAACAAAGTATTTTTAAACATTTTATTTTTTAATTTTCAGCTAAATAATAAACATAAAAAAGTAAGCTAGACTAATATAAACTAGAGACCGGTGCGGGACGGGATCCCGCGCGGGATTTTGCGGGATCCCGTCCCGCAATCCCGCACTTTTTTCGATTTGCAGGATTTCGCGGGATGCGGGATTTATCCCGCGTGATCCCGTCCCGCAAAGATTTAAAAAAAATCCCGCATGCGGGATCCCGCAAATGCGATTTTACCGGTCTCTAATATTTACCCATCTAAAACGACCCCTCGAAAATATAAATCCAGGTTTCATTTGATCATTTACGGTACTGAACTAGGCTAGAAATTTATTTTTCGTTTAGCTAATAAAAAGGTAAGGCTGCTGGGAACCAGAGGTGGGTCGGAATTCCGATTTCCGCCTTCCAATTTCCGGCGTTTTTTCCTTCCGATTTCCGAAAAAAATTTCCGATTTCCGAGTTCCGACTTTTGAGCCATTTCCGATTTCCGACAGTTCCTATTTCCGACACCTCTGACTGTTCCGACCCACCTCTGCTGGGAATCGGAAATCAAATTTTTTTCGAACCAGCATTTTCATTTTACCGGACTGGTGTGTTATCTCACCACGTCGCCTCTTGCATAGCCTTAGGAATAAATATCTTTATGCTCTATACTAAGTTAATCTTAAACTGCTTGACTTTTCGGTTCGAGTCGTTTTCGAGTTTTCCGAGCTCAATTTTGTTGGCTCGCTAGTTTCTTTCGATCTTGATTCGGGCGGCAAGCTCAGAAATGAGATAAAATTTGCATTTACCGTATTTACTCGATTAATTCCCCGGGGGAATTATTTTTTCAACCCATCCGAGGCATGGGGAATTATTCAAGGGAGGGAAATTATTCGAGTTTTGAAATTTGAACGTGTAGTAGGGTATTTAGGGGAGGGGAATTATTTTTTCAACTCATCCGTAGCAGGGGTAATTATTCGAGGGAGTGGAATTAATCGAGTAAATACGGTAACTAGCTCATGAGGGTATTTTAAGAATTTAATTTTATGAAAATTTATTTAATAATAATTTAATAGAAATTTAGTTGAGCATTTATATAAATGAAAACCCTTGAAAATTCTTTTTATTATTTGAACAACAATCATTTTTATTTAATAAATTTAAATTCAATCTTCTCTATAATATTAACTTGCAGGTATTGCGTTAATAAATAATTTAATTTTAAGCAACGTGGATTTTTTAATAAGGATTTATATAAATATAAAAAATTGTTTTACCAATTTAGATAACCAAGGATAACCAAGTTTTACCAAATTTAGATATTTCTTGTTTGATTAGCCTGACTTTATTTAAGTTTGTTTCCATTATCAAGAGCCATTCTCAAATAATGAAAGAGCAAAACACTATGCAGTAAAGATAAAAATTTATAATTTTTATTCTTATCTCATTGTCATTTTCCATCAAATATCTCTAAAAACCTTTTTCCCAAGCAACCAAACTTTCTAGCAGCGCGCGAAGCGCGCCCCAAAGCCGTTAGGCTTTCCAACGGACACCCCAAAATTTTACCGCCATTGCATACATCGAAGATTTGCATACGTAAGTTACCGCCGTCGCATACGTAACCCATCGCTAGTAAGGATTTAGATAAATATTTAAAAAATTGTTTTACCAAATTTAGATAAATTTAAATTGTTTTTTTGTATGGTTAGCTTGATTTTAGTTAAGAGAATTATATCCTCAATTTTATTTAATTTAGTTTCCAATTTTGGATCTATTGCAAGAGCCATTCTCAAATAACGAAAGAGCAAAACGCTTTGCAGTAAAGAGCTTAACAAAAAATAAAATTATTGGAGAATATAGTAAAGCAACTGGGCTATAGCTATTTCTCTCCTTTAGCTAGTGCAAAAGGTTATTCGGCGGCTGAGAGCGAACCAGCATCTTCAGTAGACCGGACTGATGTTTAAAATAGAATTTTTATTAAAATCAACATTTTATTAAAAATTAAAATCAGTAAAATCACTTTGGATAACCTACTGTATAAACCATCGTTCAAATAATTTTATTCAATTCATAAATATATACAGTGAGGTAGAAGTATGCTGGGACCATTCTAAACTAAACCTAGGCACATATAACCATTATATTCCCTAAGGATAACTATTGGGTTGGCCAGACCCTAGTTATCACCTTTACCAAGCCACACCGGTGTGCTTCCTCTTTGGGGCACATATATTAAAGACTGACTAACTGGGAACTGATTTATCGGTGAAACAATAAACAATATATAAACGTAAGCACCAAAAGATCACCTTTACTTAGGCAATCAACGGATATACCTTACAATACATATTCTTATTTTCTTAATTATATTAAAAAAATTCTGGTTAGTTACCTAATTTTCCAGTCTCTGTTTAAGGTTCTGAAAAAAATTTTTAAAAGATTCTGTAGCTTGTGAAGATTAAATTAAATCAAATAAACTCTCAAACATCTATTTCAAAATCTTCTCTCTAAAAATGCCCTCTCTAAAAAATTAAAATATATAGCTGGCTGTCAATATTCGATTTAAAAGTCAATAATGATAGTCATAAGTCGATGAAAAATAATTATTTAATTTATAATTATTTTTTAATTTTATTTATTTTTTTCTAATTAAATAAATTAAATTTTAATTTAAAAAAAAATTAATAAAAATAATTTATTTAGTTATATAAAAGCAAAAGCATTCGCTCAACAAAGAACTGATTAAGAGTCTTGTTGAAATGAACCTTTCCGTCAACTTAGTTGTTTTGATAATTTTATTTGTAGTTGGACAGGTAAAATTTTCTTAAAAAACTGAAAGTGGATTTATCTAATTTCATTCAGCATCCAACTATAGCTCCGTCTGGTGATGAAGCTACACCTACGAGTTCTGAGATTAGAAGGGAGCGGATGGAAAAATTGGAAAAACTTTGGATAGGTATGTAAATATTGCAGGAGTAAAGCAGCTGGGCTATAGCTATTTCTCTCCTTTAGCTAGTGCAAAAGGTTAATCGGCAGCTGGGAGCGAACCAGCATCTTCAGTAGTTCGGACTGATGTGTTAGCCATTACACCACGCCGCCTACTGCATAGCCTTAGGAAATTAATAGCTATATGATTTATACAGGGCAGCTAAATATAAGGCCTTTGCTATAAATACAGGACATTCTAAATATAGATTCTCTCTCCAGTGTCATTCATAGAGTATGTCATTGTAACAAAGGTTTTATATTGTCTAGACCGCCCTTTAAAATTCATTAGCACTTATTAAACTTTTTAAATAGTTGATGAAACTAGTCCAAATGCAAATGCTGAAATTACTGAAATGGGTATGCTATTTAAAAAGACTTAAAAAATAAATTAAAAATATAAAGGGAATGATCCACCAGAACAACATGAAGGCACTTCTGGCTTCAAAAGGTCCTTTCCTTCGAAAGGGAAAGGAAGACATACTCGTACCCAATCTGAAATAGTAGACATCCATGAGTGTTCAAATTGCAAATCTGGTTTTAAATGTCGTAAACATGGGGAGGATAGAGATCTTAGTTCTGCTAGTACAAGAGTTCATACAAGTAAAGATGGAGTTCCTCCGTATAAAGTTGGAAGTGGTTCACACGTAGTTAAATTGGACGAATGTATAATCCTTAAACGAAAATGTAAGAGTAGAAAAAATAAACGTGGAGGCAACTAGAGGAATTTGAGAGAGAATCTTAAAAGATTTTTTGCAAGGGTATAAATCCCTTTCTTTTACTCTCCTTTAAACTTTTAGAATATTTTTAACAACTTTATATCCAAATGTAACAAATTTAAATTTTAGTTTATCTTTTTCTTTATATCGTAGATTATGTTGACCGTGATTTTGTTTTATATATAAATATTTCTTTTTCATATTTTATCAAAAATATAAAATTGAAGTAATATGAGACTATACGGATGTTTGGAGATTTGCTCTGGAAAGTTCCGCCAACTTTTTCTTAAATCTTGGGCTCTATGAGAAAGCGGAATATTGCTTTCTAGTTTTCCGGCGACTTAAGAACAGTGGAAACTCATACCTGGTAAGGTATGAGTACCTACACTCTTTAACAAGGAATGTATTTTATGTTCATGTCCAATTTACAATAATATTTCCTATGTGCAAATTATATTAGTTATTGTTCGTATTTTCCTATTTCGTAAATAGAACGTTTTATTACTGGTCTGTTTCGGTGTTGGGAAGTATCAGAAGGACTTGATCAACCCCGAGGAGCTTCTAGAATTGTCCCGATCACAGCCTCCGCATTGCATTATTCTAATATTTGGGAATGGCCCAGTCCCTTCGGCGCAGAGTATAGGCAATTAAGAAGACTGAATAGGAGGGGAGAGCCACTCACTAACGGGGGAACCCATTTTCACGGGGCACCCATTTTGCTATAATTCTTTACCCATTATAAATTCAGAGATTACTTTGAAAGTTTTAACCAATTTAAAAAAAAATGTGATAATATGTACATGACTTGAATGATTAAAAATGAAGGTTTATATCACATATTTTGTATACATATTTGTAAATTTAATTTACAATCGGAATAATGTCAAATTTCAGTTAATATATACATATGTTTACTTCACTTTTTTATCAGTTTGTGTAAATTTCCTCTCTGCAATCTGAATTTATTTTTTATTTTATTTGTGTTTAACACTACTCCCGTATCACATCCGTGTTGAGCGTTTTGTGTCTTGGTCCGTGCCTTTTTTATTTGAATGTAGGAGAGGAACGTACCACTCTACACTTGACACGGATGGATATGTAGGAGGGTGCACTTGACACGGACGCAAGCACGGATGCACTCGACAAAATACGGAGTTATCTGAAAGGGTGCACTTGACACTCAACAAAACACCCAACAAAACACTCGACACGGATGTCTATGTGGGAGTAGACTAAAATAAGTTTGGTTTAGGTTGTCTGAGATTATTTACTAATTTTATAATATATAATTTTGTTTACTGTTTAAAGCCCATTTAAGGCACTTCAATCATTTCGTTTTGGTCTTCTTCAATTCCCAACTGTTTTTTAATTTTAGTAAGCTTGTTATCACTAAGCTTGGATCGACAAAGAGGGCAAGTTTTATGTTGTTCAAGCATAAAATAAAGAATTATTTTTAAATGAGAATAAATTATAGACAGAGTCCATTGTAGGATAAGGTTGTCGATATCCGAAGATTTCAAACTATCCAGAGGTCGGAAAATTTCCGAAAAAAAATTTGATTTCCGAGTTCCGACTTTTGAGGCAGTTCCGATTTCCGGCTCTTCCGATTTCCGACACCTCGGACTGTTCCGCCCACCTCTGCAACTATCCGACAACCTTACTATATAGGATAGCCTTATATTAGATACACTTCAAGATACGCATGTGGGAACCGTCTAGGCGATACCCACTATTAAGTTAAGATACAATTTTTACCCGCGAGGTGTAGCTAAAAGAGGCTGAAAAATTACTAATGATCCCCTTAATTCGGGTCAATTAAAGGATTATATAAAGGAATATACCTTAGATTGAAATACCGTATTTATTCTAATACATAGAAACACATCTCTATTTGAACCAGTCTCTAATATAACCACATGACATGGAGGGGTTGAAGAATAGAACCACTTTGGTCTATTAGAATAAATACTGTATATCTATTATAGGGTGTATGTAAGAGCTTGAATGTATTTTATTCAGGGTTCGGATCGAGAAAATATTAAGAGTAAGTAAAAAAAGTTCAATTTGGCTATAAAAAATTTCTTGCAAAAAAATTTTTTCCCGTTTTTGCGCCGCAGGCGAAACTTTTAAAGTTAAATTTAATTTCTTAACCAAAAAGTCTATTTTTATGCACGTACATACTACAAATAAGTACATTTTAAATTTTGGAAGTACAAGGGTCGATTTGTAAGTACTGTGCTTTATAAATGACCTACCATTTTTTAAGGCAACCTGTGTGAAATATGTGCTAAAATATGAAATAGATTGTCAATAAAAAATGTTTAAAAACCTTGCAATCAAGAATTATAACATTTTCTCCAATTTTATAATTCACTAAACATACAGAACATTCCTCTACCTCAAGATAATGCAATTGATCATTAATTACAGTAACCCCGTTTACATTAAACTCTTAAAATTAAAAGTAGGATTGGACGTGACCGTTTAATTCGAGGTTTATTTTTCCCTGTGGCGGACTTTTCCTTTCTCTCTTCTCTTTTTGACCAGCCACAGGGAAAAATAAACGAGGAATTAAACGGTCTCGTCTAACCCTAATTGAAAAGTATACAGTCGAGCCTCGAATTTATTAATAAATATACACCCAAAATTATAAAGACACTCAGATTTAGATAGGTTTATTTAAATTTATTTGACTAATGGGTGAAGGATTGCCTAAGCAATATCCCCAAGTTAAATTACTCCTTTTATTATAAGGCACTATTTTTCAGCCAAAAGTGGCTTATAAGTTCAAGGTTTGACTGTACTACTACATATTTTCTATCCCTTTTACCTTCAATTGTTAAATTTAATTTAATTTTTAAAAGCTCGTCTTTGAGCTTATATTGGCAATCTGGGCATGGGCATTTGTCGTTCTTTCCTGCAATTAGCCTAAAATAAAAAATTAATTTTTAAATCAAAACAGAATTGTGTAAAGGGTCCCTAAAAATATGCCACTTCTCTTCAGACTAGGGTTGGCGATTCCATCAAAATTTCTAGATATCGGGATCCGTATTTGAACTAGAGGTAGGACTGGAAGAGCGTATGAGAATCGAGATCGGAAACTCGAAAAAAATTTTTGATCGAGATCTCGGCTAATGTTCATTTCAAGCATTATTTTTTAGAATAATCATTATTTCTTCCTCAACTAATACTGATCGTTATCAGGGATGTGCATCATGGCGTTTGGCGTCTTTTTTTGCTGATTTTTGGCGTTTTGCTTTTGGCGTTTTTAAAATTTTTAAAAATTAGCATTTGGCGCGCCACGCTAAACTTTTGGCGCAGATCCCTGATCGTTATTTATACCTACCAATCTTTAAGACATTCCTTGTGGAATATGTGCTAAAATATAAAATGGAATGTCTATAAAAAATATTTTAATAAAAACTTTGCAATCAAGCTTTATAACATTTTCTCCAATTTTAAAATCCTCTAAGCACCCATCACATTTCATATCTCTAAGGTAAAGAAATTGCTCAGTAATTCGAGTAATCTCTTCCTTCTTCAAAATATCTTTAAGATTGACAAAAAATTTTAGTAAGAAAAATCCGGAAATTTACTTGTTGGAAAATGTTCCAAAAATAGTTGTGATGAATCGAATCTTTTGTAAAGTTTCGAAAAGTTGAAAACTTTAGTTCCATCAGCATCCTTTTCATAGCAACTAAGTATGAAAATAGTTTAAGAAATAAGGGGCTTGTGAAGATTTGGGGGCTTTCTTTGCGGACTCTTTTTGTTGATTTTTAATTGTAAGCTCCATCGGAACATTTTTACAAAACTAAGTTTATAACTCGATCTTGTAGTGTATTTAATTTTCTATCCAAAGATATCGAGAACATTAGAATGTATCTACCCCTTACTGAGTTATCAGCCCGGGACCAAGTTGACAGTTTTCCAGCGAAGATTCTGTTGGTCATAACTTTGTTCAGAATCATTCAATCGAGCTGATTTTGGTGTTATTCGGCTCAGCTCGACGAGCTCTTTCGAATGAGATATTATTTGCATTTTCGAATTTTTCACCCCAAAAAAGTGCTTGGTCCCCCCTATGGTTTTTCAAATTTCAGGGACCTATATCTCCGTCCAAAAATTTTTCCTCGGGCTAAAACTGGTGTCATTCGACTCAGCTCGACGAGCTCTTTCAAATGTTATAACATTTGTATATCAAGCTCGGGACCCATATACTAAAGTACAGCCGACCGGTCCTTCGTACCGATGTAAAAACACCATTTTTGAGCGTTTCAGCTCATGACATATCCGCTGCAAAATACCGTATTTTTCCCAATAGAAGCGCACGTCCCAGCTGAAGCGCACGTTCCAATAGAAGCGCAGTCTACGAGGAGGTTGAAAAATACAAGCGCAGGTCCCATTAGAAGCGCACGTTCTATTATAAGCGCACCCTATGGTATACTTATTTGAGCAATATAAATTTTAATTTTCAAAAAATTTAGAATTACTATTTACTTTTTAGTTACTTTTTAATTACTTTTTAGTTATTATTTTAAACAAGTATTATTCATTTACATTTAAATTAAGAATTTACACTTTTTTATAAAAAATGGAAATTGATGTTTAGGTGAATGTTCAAGTAATGTAACCGGTGTTATACTCGAAAACGCAAAACTTATTTTATCGATAGATTTTTCCAATCTTCCCTTTGTACTACTTTCACGTAAACGACCAGATCCCTCTCTTGTCGAAACGATTTAAGGTTTTTTGAGTTATATTTGAGGAAAAACTTATTTCCATCTTCCCTTGGGGAAGTAGTGGAAAAAGCTAGATGGATGATGCCCTCACAATCGAATATTTGAGAGCAATTTTAGGGTAACCATTGTTCTCACAAAACTTGCTTATTTGGGTCCACCACCATGAAATTTTATTTGGGATGGGTAGTTGAAGCATGAGATATGATTTCAAAAGAAATGTTGCAAAAAGCTTTTGGGTTTGTAGAATTGGAATTTGAAGTGACGGTTCCGAAAATGATGAAATACATTGTTTTAGACAAGAAGGTCAGGCTTTATTACATCAGGCTTGAGAGGATAAAGAAATTTCAGAAAGTTAGGTAGAAATTGATCTTAATAAAGATAATGAAAACGGAATTGAAATTGATAATTCTATAGAGATTTAATATTTGTTTTAACTTTCCATAATGTTATAGAAATTAATTCGCATAGGAGTTGAAAAATACAAGCGCACGTCCCATTTGAAGCGCACGTCCTAATAGAAGCGCAGTCTACGAGGAGGTTGAAAAATAGAAGCGCATGCGCTTCTATTGGGAAAAATACGGTATGCATTTGCATGTTTGCCACTCCCTATTAATAACCTTTCAATTTTGAAAATTTGATTGCAACGATCAAGTTGAATAAATTCTTCAGTATTTTCCTTAAAACTTAATTCTTCTAAATTATTCTCTATATTCCAATGAAATGTATATAATTCCTCATCATTACGAATACTATAACGATTCTTAATTATATAATAATTCTTGAATTTGTTTGGACATTCATTTAAAATTTCATCTAAACTTGGAACAATTTTGTGACTAAAATAATTTTCCCCGTATTTATTGAACAAAAATTTTGTTAGACAATATGATTGCGCATCTATAAATAATTTGGTTCTAGATTAATTTTAAAAAATAAGATGAAAAAGATAACAGGATTTTTTGTAAATGTCCAGTTGACTGGACATTTACCAAAAATCACGATTTTCGGGAATCGTGAATCGGGTCGGCGCGATCCCTGATACATATCCTTTCTTGGGTAAGGGTTTCGCTCATGAACACACCAAAACTCATGTTTTTCTTGTCTAAAAAGATGTAAGAAGGTAAAATATCAGTATAAAAGTGCTCAAAATGGTCCACTTTTGCGGTTTTCCCGGATTTTCAGACCCCTGAAAATCCGGGAACATAGGCGGGACTAAGCTGATTTTTGGGGTCAAAAATTCGAATATGCAAATAATAGCTCATTCGAAAGGGCTCGACGAGCTGAGTTTCGATTTTGATGTCATTCGACACAGCTCGATGTGATCTATACATTTTTGTAAAGACTGACCATTTTTACATATTTCTCAAAAAAATTGACTGGGGGGTGGTTGGTAGAGATGTCCGAGACCAAAATTTTTCCAAGACTCAAGACCCAAGACAAAATTTTTTCCAAGACCAAGACTCAAGACCAAGACCAAAACTCCAAGACTCAAGACCAAAAATAATACAAAACTCGAGACAATTTTTAGGTCCCATAGGTCAAATTTTTGGTTTATTTTTTGTTATTTTGATACGATCACAGTCAACTTCAGCACAATCACCTATAATTTCAAAAAATCTATGCGAAATTCAAAGAATTTTGGGTAACTTATCCGGGTGGAAGATCAATCCGGGGTGGAAAAAAATCCGGGTGGAAAATTGCGCCGCAGGCGAAAATTTTTACAATTTTGAGGAATTTTAAGCCAAAAATTTTCAAATCCCAGCGCCGCAGGCGAAAATTTTGGGAATTATGAAGGCCAAGAAGCCAAAAATCTTCCTTTTCCTGCGCCGCAGGCGAAAATTTTTGAATTTTGGAGCTCAAAAGGCCAGATTTCCTCCCTTTTCTGCGCCGCAGGCGAAAATTTTGAGGATTTTGGATGGCCAAGCACTAGGTCCAAAAAGTCCAAAAAACCAAGACCAAAAAATAAAACCAAGACAAGACCAAGACAAACACCCCAAGACCAAGACCAAGACCGAAAAAAAACCAAGAAAAGTCTTGGTTCCAAGACCAAGACCAAGAGTCTCGGACATCTCTAGTGGTTGGGGACTAAATAAGTACCAAAGCGGCAAACCTAGTCATGTTTCTACATAGTGTTTAAAAAATTTTTGAGTGTTTTTACATACCAAGCTTTTTCTGATATTTTGAAGATAAAGTCAAATATTTCTTTTTATAATTCTTATATTTTCTCCAAATATTTCTAACAATCAAAACACGTCCATCATCCCCAGATTTAAACAAATTTTTTGTATTTTTTAAAAAATCCTCAATATCTTCTCTATTACTCATAGTTTTTTCAATTTCATTCCAACCAATTTTAAAGTTCTTTGCCACATTTATGCTTATTCCTCTCTCAGTATCCTGACCTTCAACATAAACTTTTGTTTGAACGTTTTCTTCAACCAAAAGAAAATCTGCTATTTTTTCCACGTGATGTTGTTCAAGTGAAGATATTTTATTTAAACAAAATAAATTTGTTACAAGAAAAATTAAAATAAAGAGCATTTTTAACCCTTAAATTAATTAATTGAATCTCCTTTAACCCTGGGAAGAAGGGAATGTCGTATACCTTAAATCCTCTAAAATAGCCCCCCCCCCCTCTAAAATAAGCCCCCTCCACAAAATTTTTAATTGTTGATTGTGTCCCCTCAGTTGAGTCCCCATGGAGGGATATAGGATTTTGATTTAAAGGGTATTTGGGAGATTAACAGGTAGGTATATAAAGGGATCCAGTTAATCTTGCCTTATATCGATGACTGTAAATGTTTAATTTATTTTTTAAAATTTAATAAAACTTTAAATAATTTAATTTTGTCTATAGGTAAAATTAAGAAGGAAGGGAATTAATTTATATGTCAGGACAATGAATAAGGGAAATGCTTTATAAATTGAATTTTTTTTAAATTAAAAATTTTTTTTAAATTCCTCTCGATGGGAGACAACAATGAAAATTAAAGTCAGTCTGACATATGTATTGATTTTTTATTTTAAAATTTAAAATTTAAAGGAAAAATTAAATTAAAATAAAAAATTAAATGTTTTAAGTGTTGGGAATATTGTGTTTGGAGCCGGAGCTGATTTGGGGATTTTAAGCAGACCTTATCACGGATACTGATCTTGGTATCCGTATCCGCATATTTACGGCGGATATAGACGGATACAGGCGGATATCCGAAGGCATTTTGATATTATCTGTATATACGTATCCATGGGCAGGTCTGATTTTAGGAGTATGTGACCTGCTTCAGTAATTATTCATAATCTCAGAATAATTTTTGAAGCAAGCTAATCCACAAAAATTAGGCTGGATCTGGTAGCCTTCACACAAAATCCAAAATTCGGTTTCCGGATTCCTTTACCGGACATAAATACTGGTCGAGCCTCTCGGTCTCGATTTCGGTCTCGGGGTTGATTCTCGGTTTCGACTCTCGGCTTTTTTAACTCCCGACCATTATTACCGGACAGTAGTTTTAATTAAAAACATGTGAGTATATTAAAGTTATTTTGGTTTCTGTAGTTAAATCAAAAACAGAAAAATTTGTTAGATAGGAAAATCAAAAGCTCTAATCATGCCGAAAATCATATAAGCTTATTATTAAAGGGATAGAACTCTTTAAAAAAGTAAAATTATAATTAGTGACCAGTGAAAATAGGCCTGTCCAGATTTTTTGTTTCCTATGCAGACTCTCTCGCATCTAAGAAAAATTCGAAAAGCACTGCGTTAATAAAGAGAAGAAAACGTGGATTTTTAAAAATCAAAATTTAACAAGAAAATAAAAGTTTGGCATTATGTATTTTTAAAATTAAAGTTTCATTTTGTTAAAAATTGTTTTTCTTAAGGTTTTTCTTCAAAATTTTTCAATTATTTTTTATTTTTTAGTTTAATTTTTATTTGAAATTCAATTTTAATAAGGTTCTTCAATGACTGCAGTTATTTTGGAAAGGAATCAAGGTGATGATTTTTTATTAGAAATCCGAGAATTTTTTTAAATGTTGTTATAGGAGTTTAACTTATTATAAAGGGATAGAACTCTTTAAAAAAGTAAAATTATAATTAGTGACCAGTGAAAATAGGCCTGTCCGGATTTTTTGTTTCCTATGCAAATGTGTAGCGTGAGTCACCGGGCAGGATTCGAACCTCCTCGTAGTTATTACTAGGCGCTTTCGCTTACCACATACTTCTGTGAACTGCTGGGGCATCGATTAATTCCTTCTCTTTTTCCTCTTTAGATCGTTTAACCTCCGCCTAAGCGTTTTAAATGTTCTAAGTGAATCATTATTCTATTTTTTTATTTTTTAGACTTTTAAAAATTTTAATCAAAAATTCCAAATTCAGATGCAACAATTTATGTTGGCGGTCTAGATGAAAAAGTAACAGAAGCAATTCTTTGGGAATTATTTGTCAATTCTGGGCCAGTTACAAGCGTAAATATGCCTAAAGACAGAATTACTGGAACACATCAAGGATTTGGTTTTATTGAATTTATGAGTGAGGAGGATGCTGATTATGCTATTAAAATTATGAATATGATTAAATTGTTTGGGAAGCCAATTAAAGGTTTGAGTTTTTAAATTTAAATTGGGCTTGCTAAAATACTTTGACTGGTCCCTCCCCTTTTTTCGTTATTTTTATGACCTTTTTCCTTTTGGTAAATGTATTTTGCCAAGAAAAAAATGAGGAAGAAGGTCAGAAAATTGATCAAAAAAATTGAGAGGAAAGGGGGTCAAAGCAGGCCCTTAGCCAAGATTTTTTCGAGCGGGGGAGTGGGGGAGCCTCCCTCTGGCTACTGGCCTGGGCCAAAATATTAGGGAGATTTGCAGAATTTTTGTTTGTTTCCTCTTATATTCCATCTATTTTTATTATATTTTAAATCATTTTGTACAACTGAATAGACTTGCATAAAAAGTTTTACAGCATATATTAACCCCATACAACTTTAGAAAATTTTTTTAATCGTAGGAACAATCAGGACTTAATTCAATAACCAAAAAATAGTCATTACCTAAATTTAGTGAATTTTTTGTTTAATCTTGGATTTTATAATATTCCCAGAATTGAGATTTATTTCAAAAATTGTTTTTAATTTTAAAAACAAAATTTTCCTTTTATTTCAGTCAATAAAGCTTCTGCAAACGAAAAACAAATGGATGTGGGTGCTAATTTGTTTGTTGGTAATTTAGCTGCTGAAGTTGATGAAAAATTGTTGTTCGATACTTTTAGCGCTTTTGGTGTTATTTTACAGGTTTTTTTTTGAAAATTTTGAGTTTTTTACGAGTTAAATATTTTAATTTTTTAGCCGCCCAAAATTATGCGTGATGTTGAATCTGGATCTAGCAAAGGATTTGCTTTTATTAATTTTGCGTCTTTTGAGGCTTCCGATGCTGGTTATTTTTATTATTTCTTTCTAGTACACCCCCAAACTTTTCCACTTCCCTTTACATTTTTTCCTGTACCTACCAAGGGCGTATCCAGGGGGTTAAAGCCCCCCCCCCCTCTCTCGAAATTGGGGAAAGGTGGAAAAATTTATGAGAAGGATGATTTATGTACAAAAAAATGTGTGTTCGGAACGTTAAAGTGAGCGCCAAAATTTTGGAAATCGAAAAAAATCTAAATCGACCCTCAGGATACGCCCTTGGTACCTACTTTTATCCTTTTTCTTATTTTTAAATTTATTTTTAGCCTTGGAGGCGATGAACGGCCAATTTCTTTGCAATCGGCCTATTACATGCTCTTATGCTTTCAAAAAGGACACAAAAGGTGAACGACACGGAACTGCAGCAGAGCGTTTGTTGGCATCACAAAATCCGTTGTTTCTGCATGATAGACCTCATCAAATATTTTCTGATGTGCCGGGATTGAGGTTTTTTTTAAATTATTTGGGTTCAAGAAAAGTTTTAAGAAGGTAAAATTTGGGGTACACCCCAGGTACCGCAAGGCCAAGGACAATTTTGAAAAGTTATAACTCGACTGTACACCTTGGCCTGCTCCCTAAAATTCGATTTTTTGATTTTCCTTTTACCCTCAAAAATTTGCTGATTTTTAATTAATTTATTTTTTCTATATTTTAAGACCAATGCCAATTCCACCACCAGCACCACCTTCAGTACCACAAGGATTGCCACCAATGCCTCCGGGAATGATGCCTCCACCGCCACCAATGCATATATCACCTGCAGGAATGGCAATGGGGTTTGTTTTATTTTTTTTAATTTAAAAGATTTTTTTGGGGAATTTCGAACTTTATGGGGCCTCAGCTGAGAGCTTGTTAGCTCTTCGAGCCACTTAGGAAGGATGAGTAAAAAATCAAAATTTTAAAGATTTTTTGGAGGGAAATTTTTGATTTTTTACCTAAAATAAATTTTGTTTTTAAATTAAAAAAAATTAATTTATAGATTCATTCCACACAGCGGAATTGGACTTCCGCCAATGCCTCCAATGCAGCACATTCCTCGTCCGCCACCTCCACCTATGGGAATGGGTGGTGGTCCGCATATGTTTCCACCACCGCCGCCTCCGCCAATGTCTAGGTTTTTATAAACTAAAATTATTTTTAAATAAATTTTGTTAAAGACAAAACATTCCTCCACCGCCACCACCCCCATCACAACCACCTACTCCAATGTCTACACCAAATCCGCCGCCACCTCCGCCGCTTAGTGGTAAGAATTATTTTTATTCTTTTATCAAAAAAATTATTTTTAGCGCCTCCTCCGCCCCCTCCACCGCCTTCAAATTAATTGAAAATTTTAAAGAAAATTGGAAGAAATGAGACTGATCTTTAAATATTTGTTGTTTTTAAAAATATTTTTTGAGTGAAATTATTCAGGTTTTTTAATTAAATAATTGAAACAAATTTAATATTTTATTTTTTATTAGTACTTAAATTATTTGGCTTACAAATACTAGGGGTGTCCGCAAATTTAAAAAATTTCACGCAACCGCAATTTCAATTTTAAAGTCCGCAAGTCCAAAAAACCATGCAATCCGCAACTGCGGACACCCCCTGGTCTATACATGGTCTGTTTAGCGCACGTTGAGCGTCATGTAACCTTACAATCATTTCTTGTAATACCACCTCAGTTTTTTAATTTTATACGTTTCCGCATTACAAAATATTTTCAGAATTTTATTTTAACCCCAAAAAATCTACATCTTTTAATATAAAATTTAATTATTTAATATATTGTATAGTTCTATCGGGCATTGAAGTTTCCGGCATTGGGGCAATTTGATTAATATTTGAATTATTTTTGCATCGAAAAATTATTTGTCTGTAACTTCTTACACTCAAAATTGTTACCTTTTAAATTTATTTTTTAAAGTTTGAAAATAAATAAACTCACAATTGGGTTTAAAACAGTAACTGAAGATCCCAAACCACTACCAAAAAAGATTATAATAGATGATGAAAATAAACCAGGCAAATTAAATAAAAACTTTAAATTGGAGAACAAAGTAGCAGTGTAGGTTAATATAGGTAGAATAGCCTATAAATTTAAACATTAAAAGAGAAGGGGGGGGGGGGGAATTTTAAAAATGAGTAGAAGTATCTGGTATTACTACCTCTACCTAATTAATACCTCGAAATCAACCTATATCCCACTTAATCCCTCTACATTCTTAATACCTGAGGATGTGGTAAATTTTTCGAAATTCGATCGAACAGTCTAAAAATGAGTAGGAGTGTCTGGTGGTTAATTTACTTTTTGGGGACATCCAGACAACGAAGACTTTACACCCACTTTCCTAATAACAGGGAATCAACCTATATCCCACTTAATCCCTCCACATCCTCAATAATTCCTCGAATCTACTTAATTTTCAAATTTTTCTAAATTCGATCGAATATTCAACAATTTTCTGGCCAGTTATTCAAAAATGAATAATTTACAATTGAACTCTAAATTTTGAAACAAAGACCAGCTTATATGTAAATACATCTAATTACCTGTGCCCCCAAAGCAATACTTATTTGGCTATTCATATTACGTATTCGAGTCATTTCTACACCTTTACAATGACGATAAACATGTATTTGAATACTTATACCACAAAAAATAATTATTATATAATTAATTATTGTTAATGCTGAAGCATAATTTGCAGTAAAATTTGATAGATTGTTAGTCTAAATGTTAAATATAAATTTTTAATGATAATTGGGTTTTATTCAGAGTTTTTTAGAGGTGGTCCTTGGAGAAGGGGAGGTCTCCGAAGAAAGGGGAGGGGTTAATTTTATGTTCCGTCTACACTCAAACCGACTCTCCTCGTGTCTAGTCTGATCAGATAACTTACTAGAGCTTCCCCAGTCCCCAGAAGTCGGGGATTTTGAAACTTTTTTGAAAACTCCTCCCCCCCCCCCGTGTCAAAGTTAGCGCAAAAAAATTTTGCAAATTCCCCCCCCCCCTCCTCGTGGGGAAACAAAACTACATATAACTTACTCTTACTCTGAGTCCAACAACATAATTATTAATTGTATAATTATCCAATTCTAATAGTTTTGTCACATTATAATTTGTTAAATATTCATCTTCTGAAGTTGGGGAGTTTGATATAGAAGAAAAAATACTTAAAATTAGTAATGGAATTATCGAACCAAAAATTAACAATAATTGGTGTTTAAATTTAATATCAACTGCGCTACAAAAAACATTTTAATTTAAACGTTTTAAAGAAATTTTACCGTACAACCGCTAAATAACGATAAATAAATAATGTGCAGACATTCATTGAGCTAAATCTTGCCATAAAATTATTAATACGGAGAAGTATACTTTGCCAAGGATTTGGTAGGAAATGAATAGGTCCGTAATTCCAAGTTGTGCCGATACCATTATCAGACACAAAAACCTATTTTTAATAAAATAAATTTTATTTAAAAATAGATGTCCTATTTAGGCGGATAATCACGGGTAAATAACGGGTAGTCACGCCAAAAAGTTTCGGCGCCCAAATATTTATTTACCGGTTGAGAAACAACAAACATACAAATCCCAACAATATCAACAAAACAAGTTTGTAAAAGTATTTTGCTATAAACTTGCATTTCTTTCATTGTATAACGTAAAATTAGCCAAATTAAAAACAAATTGGAAAACAATCCAAATGCAGCAAAACAATAAATTATTGTTGAATATATTTCTCCTATTAACATTTTTTCTTAAAAGAATGTTTTTAAATGTTCGAAACTTTACTCTTTTTAATTGTAAAACATGTTTTACAATTGTTAAAAATGTTATTAAAACATGTTTTTCCCAAACATTTTTTAACAAACATTAACACATGCAGCAAAACATTTTATGTTTAACTAATTTGTTTTACTGTATGTTTTAAATGTTTGAGAAAAACATATGTTTTAATATCATTTTTAGAAATTGTAAAACATGTTTTAATGTTCCGAATTAAATACAAACATGTTTTTATTTTTTAGGAAAAGAATGTTTTTAGGTTTCCAAAACATTGTTTAAAAGCAATGTTTGTTTGAAAATAAGTTTATAAGTTTTAAAACATGTTTTATAAAAATTATATTTGTTTGTTAACATGTTTTTCTAGGTTAAAACATTTTGTTGGGTAAAAATGTTTGTTTGAAAACAAGTTTATTTCTAGGTTTTTAAACATTCATTTTTGTTTTACAAAAGTTTAATTAAGTTTTATTCTTTTTAATTGTAAAAACAAAAACGGCGTCAAATAAATCTGCGCCAAATAATACGAATAAAATAAAATATTTTTCAAAAAATAAAAGAAAAAAATTTTCAAAAATTTATTAAAAAACTTTCAACTCAACAGATGTTTTAACTTCTGAAGAAAATTAATTCGAAAAATTTAATTATTGTTTACAATTAACTTTATAAAATTGTATGTACTTTTTTCTTGACTAATTGCCGGGTGTATAATTTCTTTAATAAAAAAAGAGTAATTTTTAAACAAGAATGTATTAATTATTTATAATGTTCAATTAAAGAGTACAGATTTTCTATTAGATACCGTATTTTCTCTATTAGAATGCCATGGCATTTTCAATCACCTTCGAAAGTGGCATTATACATATTAGAGACTGGCATGTAATTGGAGATTTTTGTATTGTATACTCCGATTGTCCAAATCAGAGTATATCAAAAGGTTGTTGACCACGTTGATTTTGGTATCATTCGACTCGACCAATTGTTTCGAAATTTTCCTATTCGAATTTTTCACACCAAAAATTAACTTATCCAACCTGTTTTTCAATTCTCAGGGGCCTGTATCTCGGCCTACATATATGAGCCCGAGGTAAAATTTTGGCATAATTCGACACAGCTCGTCGATTCTCTTTCGAATGACAGTAAAGCAGCTTGGCTATAGCTATTTCTCTCCTTCAGCTAGTGCAAAAGGTTAATCGGCGGCTGGAAGCATGCCAGGCATCTTCAGTAGACCAGATTGATGTGTTAGCCATTACACCACGCCGCCTACTGCACATCCTTAGGAATTAAAGAGCTACCTATATGCTTTACATGACACATTGTTTGTCCAAATCGGAGTGCGAGAGATATAACGGAATTTTTCATAAATATCTTTTAATTTTGCCTAATTTTTGGCATTCTGTTTATATTTTGATGATAAATGACATTTTATCCCATGCTATTTTGTTGTTCCTTTCAATCCCTTCTCCTTTTTAAAATTAATTTATTTTTATATTTTTTTCGTTATTTTTTAGATAAAAATTTAAAAAATTCTTTTATACATCAAAAATGCCGTTAAAAGAAGTCGAACCAATTAAAGTTCCAGTTGGCGAAAAACCGAGTAAAATAAATGAAATGAATGATGTTTTTGCACAAATTAGCAATTTTGGAGATGGGAGGCTTTCCAAAATGGAAGTTGATTATTCTGCTGATACGGACAAGGCGATAGTAGAGGCCGATAAGAAACAAAAGGTAAAAATGCAAAAAATTTTTGGCTGGTATTCGTTTAAAGGAAGGGGTTTTGAGTCCGTTTAAGGGTGGAGCGGGTCCTTTGGGATGTACATAGGGCTAGGATACGGCCCGGGTCTATGAGTTCGAAAATCATTGTTTTTATCATTAACAGTGATTTTGCCGTTCTTAACCAGATTCTTGAGTCAAATAAAAATCAAGGAACTCGGAAAGTAAAATTTCGGTTTGTATGACCCCTTTTTTCTCATTCCTCCATCTCTAGAAAATAAAAGGGAAGGAGTACTTTTTCGATATTTTAGAGGTTTGCCAGTAGGTAACCGAGTTTGCTCTAAAATGAATTCGATTTCTGATCCAGGATTGTAGATAAACAAAATTTAAACTCATATTCAGCACACTTACTATTTACTGGTAAACCTCTATCGAAAAGCATTTCTCTTTGCTTTTTAGGGAGATGGAAAGATGAGAAAAAAGTGGTCATACTATACAAATCGAAAGTTTACCAAAATCCTTGATTTTAACTCGTCCTAGGAGATCAAGGTCTAGATTTCAATCAAGACATTATTTTATTTTATACTCTCTCAAGGCGTTAGGAAGACTTTACATATTTTGATAATCGGTTAATATCTTCATTTTAATTTATAGGATGGATCAACTCGTGAAGCTATTGAATTATTGCAACAACTTGAAAAGAAATCTCGTTTGGATTGTGACACAAAATCAAATGAGCGTATTGTTCGTCATATGGTTAAATTAGCTTTTGATGCTAAACAATGGGATTTATTAAATGAAACAGTTAAAGCACTTTCAAAAAAGCGGGCTCTCATCAAAATGAATATGACTTACATGGTTTGAATTTTTTGGGTGAAATTTTTCTTTAGTTTTGACTTTATGGATATGGTCTTCTCCCGTCTGTTTTTTTGTTTATTTGATTATACTATTTTTGGGCTCCGAATTTTTTTTTGAGTTTTTGGCATTGCTGACTTTCTTGTCAGTCTGTTATTAAGTCTATAGTCCTCGCTAGGGCTTCGCCGGAACCGCAAATTTGGCCGGAACCGGAACTGAGATTTTGACCGGAACCGAAACCAAAAAATCACGAAACTTCAGGCCTACTGGAACCGGAACTTCCGGCGAAGCTCTAGTCCTCAACTATTTGGTTTCCTTCCTGGATCTCAAATTTCTTTCAATTTTCCCTATTTTTCCAGCAATATATCCATTTTTTATTAATTATTTTTATTAATTTTTAGATTCGGGATTGTATCGAAATGATAGAAAAGCTTCCAAATGAGAGCACAAAAGAAAGTTTTATTGAAACTCTTAGGGCAGTTACTGCTGGGAAGGTTTGTTTGTCTTCCTTTAAATATTTATTTTAATTTATTTTTAAAGATTTATGTTGAAGTGGAACGTGCTCGTTTAACAAAACGTGTTGTGAATAAATTGGAAGCAGAAGGAAAATTGGATGAAGCTTGTGAGATGATTATGGAAATGCAAGTGGAGACTTATGGCTCTATGGAGATTACAGAAAAGGTTGTTTTAAAAGGAATACCTTTTCCTTTTTATATTTCCCTCAAATATTTGAACGTCATTGGATCTTATTAGTCATTTTATGAATCTCTAGTAGAGTAGAAGAGTTGTTTGGCATTATTTTTGAGTTTGGGTGGTCCGTAGCCGGAAAAATTTCCACAGGGAGATCACATACAGGCTCGTAAACAGGGGGTAGGGGGGCCTACGGCCTTCTAAAATTCCCAAAATTTTCGCCTGCAGCGCTAAAAATCAACATTTCGGAGTTGAAAAATTTCCCCCTTGGCCTTCCCCCGAAAAAATCCTGACGACGGGCCTGATCATATACGGTGCCGAATTTTAGCCTTCGAAGACTAACCCTGTCTACGGGCCTGTGTTTGGCATTACGGGATTGTGCCGCTCGAAGTTTTGAATGACTCACAAATTTATTTTACATTCCTCAGAAAATTAATTTATAAAATTAATTGTTTTTAAGGTTAAATTTTTGCTTCATCAAATGCGTCTATCAATTCAAAAAGAGCAATATACTCGTGCTACAATCATTTCGCGTAAAATTAGTGACAAATTTTTTGATCGTGAAGGAGATGAGGTTTTTCTTTTTGTTGATTTTATTTTTTAAATTTAGATTGAATTGATGAAATTGGAGTTTTATAAATATATGATACAAATTGGGCTTAATGATGAGTCTTATTTGGATGTTTGTAAACATTTTCTGTCTATTTTCAAAACGCCAAAATCTGCAGAAGATCCTCACACACATTTGGAGGTTTTTTAAAAATTTTTCTTTTTGTACGACAGGTGGACTTGAACTTCGTCCACCCTCCCCCTAACGTCTTTGGGTTAAAGGAAGCAAGAAAATTTTGACCTATAATTTTTTTCGGTACACCGCAACCTCGCTAAATCGCTCAGATTTAGCTATTAAAAATTTTGAATCAAGGACGGCAAAGTTTGGCTTGAGTCAACTCATCGAAATTCATTCAAACATATTAGAGAATTTGAGATTTAATTAGCCTAATTATACTGCTATGCAAGGACATAGCCAAGGGGGGCTTCTTGGGCTATAGCCCCCCCCCCCATGAAATGGGGAAAATGAAAAAAATTTAGGAGGGAATTGGGTACTTTTCCGTTCTGCCACCTCCCCCTAAATTGGTACCAAAAATGTCATATATAGGGTAATAAGAGGTGCTGAGTCGAACGGTACCAATCTTTTTTTCCGGAGATGCCTGTGGACTGAGATATAGAGCTCGAAATGGTCAAAAGCCATAGGGGGATTTTAGGATCAAAAAATTTGAACATACAAATGATTGAACATACAAATGATAGCTCATTTGAAAGAGCTCGACATGCTGAGTCAAATGACATCAAAATCAGCTCAATCCAATGATTTTAACAAAATTATGAACAAGTTCTCGCTGACGTCCCATAGGTTTAGGTTGACCATTTTGAGCCTCATTATTTCGGTTGCATGTTGAGACTGAGGATTGATTTTGATGTCATTTGACTCAGCATGTCGAGCTCTTTCAAATGAGCTATCATTTGTATGTTCAATCATTTGTATGTTCACATTTTTTGATCCTAAAATCCCCCTATGGCTTTTGACCATTTCGAGCTCTATATCTCAGTCCACAGGCATCTCCGGAAAAAAAGATTGGTACCGTTCGACTCAGCACCTCTTATTACCCTATATATGACATTTTTGGTACCAATTTAGGGGGAGGTGGCAGAACGGAAAAGTACCGGGAATTGATCAGAAAAGCGCACACCCCATATTTTAGTGGGGTGTGCGCCCATATTTTAGTCCCCTTGAAATCGTCCCCCTGCTACGCCCTTGCTGTTATGTAGTGAGCCTAGGTTCAGTTTTTTTTCTTTAATTAGAATATTTTAATAAAATATTTTTTTTTAAGTTGTTAAAATGTATCGTTTTCTACCTACTTTTATCTCCACATGATTGTGAAAAATGGGATTTATTGCAAAGAATAAAAGGAATGAGAGAATTGGAGAAATTGCCACAACATAAAGGATTGTTAAAATTATTTATTCGGCAAGAATTAATTTTTTGGAAAGAAACGATTGAAGGGGAATATTCAAAAATTTTATTTGGTGAAAAGGCGACAGACGAAAAAATGGCGGTTGATGGAGTTGCTTCTTTGATGCCGAATTTGGAGGTTTTTTTTAAATATGAGGGATTTTAGTTAGGCTTATTTTTTAATGTCTCATTTGTGTGAACGATTTTTGGCGAAATTGTCGGGAAGAGAAATTTAAGAAAAATTTCCGAAATCCGGAATTTCGACTCATTTCTGACTGCCATTCTCTTTTTGGATGTTTCTTTTTGAATTCCTTTATTCCTTAAAAAAATAAATCCTTTAAACTCCCAAAGAAAACTTTAAAACCAAAATTTATTTTCAGGTCTTCCCAATGTCCAAACCTGAAGGTATTAAACGAAAGGAACGCCTTCATGATTGTGTTGGGGAACATAATGTTAGAATGATTTCTAAATATTACACTCGAATCAGTTTTCAGCAAATGGCTAAACTTTTGGAGTTTAATATTGAGGTTCTGTTTTTAAAATAAAAATTATTTGGGATCCCTTCCTGTGTTTCTGAACATGCAATTGGATCTGACTTTTATTCTACATCTTAACCAAATTTTAAATATTTAAATTAATCCCTGGTTGAAAGCACGTAGCCCCCCCCCTAGAGATCGGTACATATTTTCAAAAATCCTGGATCTGGATTTAGGTTAGTAGCCTGGACAAGATTCTTGATCTGGCCAGAAAAAATCCAGGAAGAATTCAGACTAGATCCAGACCTATCTCTAGTCCCTTCCCCCTACCGAAAATTTTTCTGGGCTTCATAACTGTCTCCCTCTATAAAACTAATTTCTAGACTTAAAAAAAATTTTTTTTAGCAAATGGAAACCTTTGTTTGTAAATTAATTGTTGAGGGTGTTATTCCAGATGCCAAAATTCACCGTCCTTCTCAAATTATTTATTTAAGTCCAAAACTTTCAACGGTTGAAATATTGGATCAGGTTTATTTTTTTTAATTTTTAGAATTAAAAAAAAATTTTTTTTTCATCCTAGTGGGGTTCTAATATCCACAAATTGACTAGCACAATTAATAAAGTTGCACATTTAATTGTTAAAGAAGAAATGGTACATGGAATGGAAATTACACAAAAAGCTTGATAAATAAATTGGAAGTGATTGAGGGATAAGGGGAGACTAAAAATGACCGCTCATTTTTTTATTAAAATAAAAATTGTTTAAAGAATTGAGTTTTTCTTTATTTTTATTTTAATGGTAGTTAAGACCGCCTTAAATTTATTTTTATATATTTTTTAAATTTTTTTTTAAATTTTTGTGAGTCTGATCTTGCATCAGATTTACAATTACCAAATACGGGTACAGCCCAAGTAGGCGCGCGGCCATAACGGCGCAAAGCCACAACTTGCTTCAAGATTTCCGAATCTTTCAAAATTTAGTATTAAACGATTCCTCTGATCGAGCTGAAGAGATTGGTACCAAAATTGTTAAGGTCCAGAAATTTTTCAGGTGGTTATGGCTTTGCGCCTACTTGGCCGCACGCCTACTTGGGTCCCGTTTTCGAAAAAAAGCTGTAAATAAATAAATAAATACAAACCCCGTTTTGATTAAAGACAAGAAATAGATAAGATGATGGATGATAGTAAACTATTAAAAAAATTTTTTTGAATCTGATCTTACGAATCTGATTTATAGATTGTGGGAAGTTTTTTTTGAGTGGTCTGAAAGATTTAGTCGGTCCGATAAAAATGAGGCCCGAAAAAAATACTCGAACGTCGGCCCAGTCCGAAATCCCTAACCCTAATTTTGGCTATAATTTCTTTTTCAGTCAACATCCAAAATCGAGGTTTTTCTATTCGCCTCTTTGCGGCTAAATGACCCTTAAACTGTCTAAATTCCACTAATAAATGAAGAAGAGTTGGAATGTTTAATCGACTGTCGCTTGTTTTTCTTTTCAAAATGACGCTTGCTTTTTTTAAAATTTTACTGCAAGAGAGAGAAACACTTCTTTAAATTTGCTGCTATAAATTATTTAAATGATAAATTGGGCTGTTCATTTAAATTAAATTTTTAAAAAAATCTTTAACAAAATTCGTCGCCTTTAAATGAAAAACAAGCAAAAATATGTATGCATTAGCGAGCGAGCTGGGCCTGGACCAAGGCCTGGGTTTTTCCTGTACCCAGAGTCCAGGCCCAGGCATTTTTTGACCTTCCTGGGTTTTTCCTGGACTACAGGCCCTGGATCCGGCCCAGGTCAACAAATCAAACCCGGAAGCCAGGAACAGACCCAGGCTTTTCAAAAATCTCGATCTCTAGTATGCATTACCCCCTCCCCCCCCCCCCCCAAACCCCTTTATTGGACTCTCAAAATTTCATTGGACTTTTAATCTAGACCATTTATTTTTCTCTTTCATTTTATCAATTAGTTCCGCTTTACATATAAACTGGTTTCTTCTCTTTTCTCCATTTAATAGTGGAATTTAAAATATATATCAGTTATAGATTAGAAGGGAAGGAAAGGTGCACTCGTGGTTTTTAAATTGGCCAAAACAAACTAAATATTTTACACCTTTTAATTGTTTTTAATAAAAATTTGGGGGGATTTTTTAAAGATTTTATGTAAGGGATTTGGGGGTTTTTGAGACTTTCCATCTGACTTAAGTAAACGTGACTTTTCAGCTGACATTTTTTCTGACATTTTAATTTTCATTTTTGATGTTCAAATTAATTAATGGGGAAGGGGGGGGGCAGTAGTTTTTTTTTAATTTTTTTGGTTAATTACTTGGGATTTTCTTGTTTGCTTTCTATTTTTTTTTTAATTTAACACATTTTTTAATTAATTTTTTTATTTTTTCAGAATAATAAAATGGGTGAATGTCAAATAGAAGGACCATGTACCTCCCAAAATGTTTCTAATACTATAAAACATATGACTGTTTCTGGAACATATTCTGGTATTTATTTTAATACTTTAAAAATTTTAAAATTTAAAAATTTTCTAAGTAATTTGGGTAGGATAATAGGTTCATGAAAAATAACCGTTTGACATTTCTGGATTTTAAGTGTTTTTTGCTTGTTTATGTACCCATGCCAATCATTCAAAAAATATTTTAATTAAACTCCCGTCCCCTGATGGATTGTGTGAATTAATACTGCAAATGGTCTAATAGTAGCCCGTCTCCAATAAAAGCCCATGCCCCATTAGAAGCCCACCCAATGGGACCTATTAAAAAATAAACACCCAGGGCTTCTATTGGAACATATCAGATCCGTGGCTATTAGGAAAATTTGGAATTTTTTTCGAGATCCGTCAACTCTTTCCACGACAGAGAATTTGTCACTTAAAATTTTTTATTCAAGAAGGGTTTTGATTTTGGGTATTTTTACTTTCTTCCATTTATTTTCCTAATTTAAATTCTAAAAATTAGATGGGTTTTTAATTCCACAAAATTTTCACATATTTTCTAAAAAGTTATTTTTTTAGAAAATAAAAATTCTCCAAATAAGCCAATAATCACCTCAACATCATCAAATAAACATTTTTCATCTTTCTTCAAAAATTGCGATTTTTGTGATTTTCTTTTTGAACTTTCAATTTTCTGTATATTTGTTGGAATTTTTCTGGCTGAATTACTTTCTTGGAAGGCTGCTTTATTTATTTACTTAATTATTCGTTTGAGCAGCAATGATTTGGTTAGACGCATTTTTGTTACAATTCCAAGGGATTTGAGGTTTGTAAATTTAAATTGGGGTATTTTAAGGAAATTTTGGACTTTATAAACTACATTTTTTGCTCTATTTTGGTTTAAACTCAGGTTTTGTGATAACAGAAATAAGTCCCTTTTTGATTTATTTAGTTGTCAATGTAGAATAATGGAAAATATGGAGCGAGTAAAACATTTGGTTTATGATATGCGTCCTTAGTGATGTGTGCGTCTCTCATTAGTCCTAGAATATTCATTCTCTCATTTTATTTTTTCTTATAATAAAAATTTAAAAAATATTTTTAGGGGTGTTTTATTAGTTATACGTATCAAATTCGAAATGCGCCTTCGTCTGCGACAGAATAAACCTTTACACGAATATTTTGATAAAATTGTTGAACAAATGCCTAATAAAGAATGCCTTGTAGAAGTTGAAAGTGGAAGGAAAATGACTTTTTTGGAATTTGACCAGCATTCTAATAAATTTGCAAATTTTTTTCAGGTTTTTTGAATTTTTTAAAAATTTATATTTTTGACTTGTTTTTTGGGCTATTTAGTGTTAAAATCCTTTCGAGTGATTTACGGAATTGATTTCTGAAGGTAACGGCGGACTTTAGAAAAATCTGTTTACATCCTTGATTTCATTAAATATACTTTACTTAATTTTCATAGAATTGCCATATTGGATTTGAAAGTGGTGATGTAATTTCTCTTTTTATGGAAAATGGAATTGATTTTTTTGCATCTTGGTTTGGTCTTTCAAAAATTGGAATTATAACTGCTTGGATCAATACAAATTTAAAGTTGGAGCCTTTAGCTCATTCAATTAAAGTAGCAAATTGTAAAGCTATTTTAACTACGAGGACATTATTTCCAGGTTTTTTTTGTTATTTTTCGTCTACCGGGTTGGAGCCTGGCACACTTTAAAAAACGATAGGTATAAAAATTTGAAACAAAGTAAAAAGCAGAAACAGAATCCGAAAGCGAAAGCTTCAAAAAAAGGGAAATTTTGCAGTGGCAGAAGGCCCTGTTGTCTATCCGCGTTTAACAATACAAAATTGATTCGACAATTTTCCACTTTGTTTTAACTCTTCGGTAAACTAGCTTTTCCCTCCTTTTCTAATATTAATTTTTATGATTTAAATTATTCTCTTTAATTTTATAAAATTTTAGTCCTTGAAAATGCTCTAAAGAAAGGTTTATTGCCATCAGATTTAACCTATTTTGTGTTAGAACGTGGTTTACTTTTTGAATATAAATGGGTACGAAATGAATGTTTTATTAGAGAGCATAGAATTGACGAAATTGAAAAGCCCAAAATTCCTTCAAATTTGAATTTTCAAAGTTTGGAATTTTTCGAACCAATTTTCTTTAAATTAAAATTTTTAGGTATTCTTTGTTATATTTATACAAGTGGTACAACTGGAATTCCAAAGGCAGCAGTTATCAGGCATTTTAGGTTTTTTTAAATTTTTTTGGTTAAATTTCTGGGGAATTTCCGAATAATGTAGTCCGAATAACTTTGAAGCCCTATAACTGTTTGATTTGGGGGTAGGGCGAAAAAGTCAAAAAATTGGCAATAGGAAATCGATCCTGCTCTACACGATGGTATAAAAATATTTTCGAAATTTTTGGTGACAGTTCGATATGGTCCCTGATCAATATTAAATGCACCTTGATTTAAGTAAGATACGTTTCTTAAAATATGTTTGGTCACTAACAATAAGTAAACGATCTGCTTAAGCGATAACCCCTATTTAGAATAAACCTCATTATGAGATGTGAATGCTCCCCGAACCTGTTTTTTGTTCCCAATTAAATTCAAAAAAACAGTTCAATAAAAACACAGAAAAATACCAAAAATAATGACAATTTTTTAAAGATATTTTATGATGACTTGTTCATGTGGAAAAGCATTTTGTATTAAACCATCAGATCGTTTCTATATAACTTTACCAATGTATCATTCTTCTGCTGGAATTTTGGCTACTGGGCAGGTTTTGACAAAAGGTTTTCCTTTTTTTTTATTTTTTTTGAATTCAAAGAAAATTTATTTTAAGGTGCTTCTGCCTGTATTCGCTCAAAATTTTCTGCTTCAAATTTTTGGCTAGGTTTTCTTTAAAAAAATTTTTTTTTAATTTTTTAATAGATTGTAAACGTTTTGACTGTACAATTTCTCAATATATTGGGGAAATTTGTCGTTATCTTCTTTTACAGCCTTATATTCCAGAAGAACGTACACACAAAATTCGGTTAATGTTTGGTATGATTTTTTGGAATAATTGAGGAAATGAAAAATTATTTTTAAAGGAAATGGACTTCGTCCTCAAATTTGGGAACAATTTATTGCTAGATTTGGTATTGAAAGAATTGGAGAATTTTACGGTTTTTATTTTTACAAATTTAAATTTTAGGGTATCGGAGGTTATCTGTGGTTAAGTTGGATAATTCTTTGTTAAATAAGGGGTTTATTAAATTAACGTTTGTTTCGCATGCGTTGTCTCGGCGGTGAGGAAAACTTTGCCCTAATTTTGTGATTAATTGTGAACAATTGATTAGTCTTTCTGAGCCGATTGATTTTTTTAAAAATTTTGGGGGTTTTTTCGGGTACCTTCTTTACATTAGTTTCAAAGAATAATATGTAGAAATGATCATTTATGAGGGAAATCTTAATAAGACGTTAATATGACGGGTACAATTAATTTAAATAGTTCATGACCGGTTTTAAAACCGAAATTTTTTATATTTTTCAATAAAAAATACCCTTATAATATTTGATTAAACCCCAAAACGATTTGGAGAATTTTATTACCTTTTTTTAAAACAATTTTGATTTCCCTTAATTCTAGGCAGCACAGAAGGTAATTCAAATATAATAAATGTCGATAACCATGTTGGTGCTTGTGGTTTTATGCCTTTATATATGACTTTTGTGAGTGGTTTATATCCTCTTCGTTTGTTGCGTGTTGATGAAAATGGACAACTTTTACGCGATGAAAATGGATTTTGTATTAGATGCAAACCTGGAGAATCTGGAGAAATTGTTAGGTTTTTAATTGATAAATAAATTTTGGGTGTTAAAAATTTAAATTTTTTTAAGAGTGTATTCAAATATAGTACACTCCCACAGATCTAAATAAGAGAATTTTGAAATTAATAGGAACCTGACAGAAACTGTTGGCAATGAAACTAGTAGTCCTTATTAGGGTTGCCATTTTTGGTTCGTTTGTTGCATTTGTTCGAGCTAAGATCTTTCGAGTCTTGGTTCGAGTGAACTGAAGTCCTTATAAAGTCCCTAGTCCTTATAAATTACACAGTATGGTACACCGAAACTTATTTTAAAACGCACTGCAAAATCAAAATTCTTCGAAAGATGAAGAGAACATACTGATATGTACACAGATAAATTTCTTATTAGAATAGTTTCACAAGTGTTTGTAATTTTGAGTATTTAATTTTTATTTTTTCTTAATTTTTTCAGGGTGCCGCTGTCCATCCAAACAAACCATTGCTTCGTTTTGAAGGTTATGTTGATCGTTCAGCATCAAAAAGTAAATTGATTGAAAATTGTGATCGAAAGGGGGATACAGTTTTTGCTAGTGGAGACATTTTGTATTGGGATAAATTTGGATATTTATATTTTAAGGTTTTTTTGAAAATTTTTTTATAATTTTCTACAATTTATTTGTAGGACAGAAGAGGCGATACTTACCGTTGGAAAGGGGAAAATGTAAGCACAACAGAGGTAGAAGGGTTACTTCATTCTGAACATCAATATATTGTTGATACGTCTGTTTATGGTGTTGAAGTACCTGGAAGAGAAGGGCGTGCTGGGATGATTGCTATTGTATTGCAAGATGGAACTGATATTGAGGTGAAGTAAAAATCATTTAAAAAAAGTTTTTTAAAATACTAAATTGTGTTGATACAGCGCGTGCCGACCTGCTCTTTCGGATTATTTTTATGGTGAATGTCTCATGTGTAGGGTTGTCAGTTCCTGGAAATTCTTCGGATATCCGAAACCGAACCGAAAAACTAACCGAAAAATCCTCGGTCCTTCAGTTTAGTTCGGTCCAGAGCCGACAACCCTTGTCATGTGTATCATGTCCGCAAGTGTCAGCCCGCAGTTCGATCGATTTTAAATAGAGTTGTCATATTCTGTTCGAGCTGACATTCGGTGTATATTTATTCGAACCCAAATTTATTGAGCGAAAATCTTCGTCATTGTTCTTGCAAATTTCCTAGACTCACATATTTTTCGGAAAAACCCCTAATTTCAATAAAATTTAAAGAATTTTTTTTTCTTTAGGAATTTACAAATAAATTAGCAGTAATATTTACTGAACAACTTGCCTCTTATGCCATACCTGTATTTCTTCGATTTTGTGATGGAATTGAAAAAACTGGCACTTTTAAATTAAAAAAAGGGCAGCTACAAAATGAAGGTTTTGATTTGGATAAATGTTGTGGTAATCGTTTATTTTATTGGGATATTTCTTTACAAAAATATAAAGAATTGTCTAAAGAAATACAAAAAGATATTGAATCGGGAAAGTTTTCGAGTATTTAAATTTTAAAAAGAATTTTTTGTTTGTTTAGTGACCGGTTTTTTAAATTCTTTTGAATTTCTTCTTTCTTTAAAGGACTTTTAAGTGAAGTAAATTTTCTGTAAAAATTTTTGAAATAAGTCGGCTTACTATAAATTCACTCAATACTGGATAGAGGGACAGACAGAAAACTAAATTCACGATTTTCAAGAATCGTGAACTCACGAAAATTTTGAATTCCCTTTTTGCGCGAGTGTGAATTCACGAGCCAAAAATCGACGGAAATTTACGATCTTCGAGAATCGGGTCGGCGTGATCCCTGCTAGATACATAACAATTTAAGTTACGTTTTTTAGGTTTGGGTCGTTTGCCTAAGCTTATATCCCCAATTTAAGATAACCTCATTTTATAAGCTACAAATTTTTCAGCCCCAAGTGTGTCTTATAGTGAGGTCATACTCTCTGAACTCACTATAGGATACACTCTTGGGGCTCAAAAAATTATATCTTAAATTGGTGTCTATTTAAATGTTCCTATCCAAAAATTAACTAAAAACAAACACAACAAACACTTTTTATTTTCTTTTACCGGTCACTAACTTTAAAAAAATAATTGTATATGCATTTTTATGTTTTTTAAGATCCATAATCTCCTCTCTTATTACATAGACACAAAATTTTTTAAAAATCTTTTTCAACGTCTATGCCATTTTTATTTTGCCTTCATTTTATATTTATCTTTTTTACTGAACGATAAATTTTATTTTAATTTTTTTCCTTTCTTATTTAAAAAGTTTCTTTATTGACACTTGATATTTTAAATTTATTTAATTTAAATTTATTTAATTTATATTTATTACTTGTGCAGTTAAATGTTTTAGAAGGTATTCTTCTGGAATAGCCCAGCTTTGTTTTACAGGGGGTAGAAGTAAGGGGAAAGTTCTGGTGAAGCCTTCCACCAACAGCCCTCCACTATATCCTTTATGTTTTTTCCTATTTGAAGGGAAGTTCTGGTGAATTAAGCTATCTGAATTTAGAATAGGGAAAGTTTCGTTTTCCTATGTTTTTCTAGAATTTAATTTTCCTACCATTTAGGCGTAATTTAAGACCGAATAAACCTCGGTAACTCAATCGGAAATAACCTGAACTTAGTGACCTTGTGCCTATCAAAAAATGTCAGAATGGCACATGTCGAATCTCGCCAGACTTTGCTTACCTTTTTAAAAATTTTTAAGCTCTAATAATTAATTTTCTAGTAATTTAAATGTCATTTTCGCGTGGCCCACATACTTTCCAAGTATCTACTAATTTATTTGAATTAAATCGACAACGATTAGTGACTCAATTATTAAAAAAATTTGACCAAAATATTAAAGGAAATTATGTACTTTTAGAAGGTGGTTGTGAAAATACTCGTTATAATACTGATGCTGATGAAATTGCTTTTAGACAGGTTAAAATCGTAGCAGTTCAGTTCCCGTCCCTATAACTCATGAAGGGATGGTCACTTCCTCATATTCTTTGTAACATTGGATAGAGAATTAAAGGTTCTACTACATATCAAAAAATCAGAATTTTCGACCGATTGATAAAAAAGTTGTGATTAAAAAACTAATTTTTTCAAAGAAAAATGTGATTTTTGGCACTTTATCGACCATAACTTTTTTATCAATAAATCCAAAATTTTGATTTTTTGGAATCTTGTATTGTGTTTAATTCTCTATCCAATGGTATCAAGAACACTAAAAATTATCCGCCCTTTCATAAGTTATAGGTGGCGGGACTAAACTGATATGTGTACCCGGTTAAAATTGCTTTTTAGGGGATCTAAAACTTTAAAAATTAATTTTAGCAACACAAACTTTTAAAAATTAAAAAAAAATTATTTTTTCAACCATAATTCCCAAAAAATAATTATTTTTTAATTTTGATAAGCTAAATAGTAAATTGATTTGTTGGGGGGTGGGGGGTTATCTATTTTTCGGACACATAAAAACACGATAAATAATAAATAATTATTGTTTTTATTTTATTATTTACTAAATTAATTTAATTAAATAATTTAATTTAAAAAAATGTCATTTAATACCCCAACAAATCCTTTAAAAATAAATATAAATTTATTTATTGAAAATAGACAACGTTTAATTAATAAATTAAAAAATAATTTTGGAGGGGAATTTAGCGGAGGAATTTTTGTTTTATTAAAAAGTGGAAAAGAAAAGACTAGATATAATACAGATTTTGGTGAAATTGTTTTTAGACAGGTTAAAAGAAAGGGGAAAATTAAGGAATAGAAGGAGTTTAGCTAGCCACCGGACAGGATTGCCACGAGGCAGGATTCGAACCTGCGACCGCCTTGCAGTTATTGCTAGGCGCTTTCGCCCACCATGTACGTGAGGAGCTCTACCACTGACAAGGGAACATCGTTTACTGTCAGTGCGAATTTGATAATTTTTTGGTACCATTCGATAGAGGATTAACCACTCCCAAGGACTGAAACTTTGAACGACCATAACTCGGCCCTAAGTCATTGCAAAAAAAAAACAAATCACTCCTCAATAGTAGGTCGAAGATCCTCTATCGAATATCAAAAAATTATCAAATTCGCACTGACAGTAAACGATGTTCTCTTGTGAGCTAACGGGACTTCCTTTCCTTTTAGATCGTTTGACCCCGCCTAAGCGTTTTAAATGCTCTAAGTGAATCATCCTTACAAAATTAAAAATTTTCTTCCCTTAAAGGAATCCTATTTTTTCTGGACTTTTGGTGTACACGAGCCTGGTTGTTATGGAGCTATTGACATTAATAGTGGAAAATCTTTTTTGTTTCCTCCTAAACTTGCTCCGGATTATGCAATATGGGATGGAAAGTTTGTTTTTTTCTGTTGTGTTTAATTGTTGGGAATTTTTTGAAATTTTATTGGGAGTGGATTTTAAACAAAGGCTTTTGTTTCCTCCTAAACTTTTTTTCCTGAATTTTAATCCTGTTCAATTATAAAATTTGGTCAATTCGATTTTTTAAAAATTAAAAGTTAATAAGAAATCTTGTAAACACAGTAGTTTGGGTGTATCTTTCAGGGAGTTCCGGCTGTATTTTTAAAAAGCTGATCAGTTATCTACTTGTTTCAAGTAGACTTCGATCGCTTGATTCAATCGAAAAGTTCCGATTGGGTCTGCCAAAAGTCTTGAGAACAAAATTTTTAGGGGGATTGGACTTAAAACAAAATAATTTTCCTCTTTTAGAATTCAAAACGAGAAATGGTTTTTAAATAAATACAAAGTTGATCAAGTTGTATTTCATGAAAATGGTTCGAAAATTATTGAAACATTAAATGCTTTTAATCCAATAAATAAATTATTGCTTTTGGTAGGGGAAATTTTTGAGAGAAATTTTTTATCATTTTTAAATTTTCAGCGAGCTGAAAATACTGACAGTGGAATTGGTAAAATTAAAAGAGATTAATAAATAGAAAGAATAATGTTAAAATCAAGTTCAAGCTGTACTTTCTGGAGATGATCATTCTCTGTACTGCTTGAACTTGTTGAATTTTTTTAAAGTTTATTTTCAAAGTTTTTTTGGGCCTAGTTTGAGTGAGTTAAAAAAACTAGGCTCCCTTTGGGTTGAGGGAGCTTGGTTTGAGGGAGTTAGCTAGGCGATACCTTCTATTTAACATACACCTCGATTTAATTCTTTGGGTGTTGTGCTGGGGTCTTCCCTTAAAGGAATTTTCTTTTCTGTTTTTAAGTTCTCGAGCCTCCAACCAAAATCCCTGGATTGGACAAATTTGAGACTGATACAAAAATACTTTACCCAATAATTGCTGAATTGCGTGTAATAAAAACTGATTTGGAAATTGAGGTTTTGAAGTACGCGTCAAAATGTGCAAATGAGGCACACAAAGAATTAATGCGTCATGTTAAGCCAAATATGTTTGAATATCAAATGGAAAGGTGAAAGAAATATTTTTTGAAAATTGCCAACAAAATTCGGATTCATCAAGTTCGAGCAGTTCAACCTGTAGATGAACATTGTATGAACTGCTTGAACTTGATGAATTGAAAATTTTTTTAAATCAAACATTTATTTTAAGCCTTTTCCGTCACATTTCCTATTATGGTGGAGGTTGTAGACATTTGGGGTATACTTGTATTGCAGCAACGGGGTGTAATGCTGCTATTTTACATTATGGTATTTTGAAGGAAATTAAAGAAAAAATTTTTAATTGAAAAGGACATGCTGGAGCACCAAATGACCGCCAATTTAATGATGGGGATCTTTGCCTTTTTGATATGGGACCGGAATATAATTGTTATGGTAGGTGACATTAGAAGAACTTTTAAATAAAAGTCAGATCTCACTTATAGGGCACCCTTGTTGGGAAAATTGAGCCTTATATGGAGAGGTAACTTAAATAGGAGGAGGAGGGCATCGTTTTGTCAAAGCTCCATTAACTCAATAACAGAGGTGGGTCGGAATTCCTATTTCGACTTCCGATTTCCAACGTTTTTTTCCTTCCGATTTCCGACTTTTGAGCCAGTTCCGATTTCCGACACCTCGGACTGTTCCGACCCATCTCTGCTCACATCAGTAGCCAACCAACATGCATCGTTTTATTCCCTGCTAATGTTATGAAAAAATTTTTTTATGTTTTTGATATATGTTTTTATAATTATAATGTATTTGGGTGTATTATAGGTGAGATCTGACCACTATTCTAAATTTAATGAATTTAAATGAAAAATTTTTGAGGTTCTGATGTAACTTGTACATTCCCTGCTAATGTTATTTAATTTAAAAATTTATAGAAAAAATTATTTTTTAAGGGAAAATTTACTGAAAAACAAAAACTTATTTACAACGCTGTTTATAGAGCAAATCGAACAGTTTTTAAAGAAGCTAAGCCTGGTAGTTGAATGAGAAAGTTTTTAAAGTTAAATTTTAATTAAAAAGGCATTCGTTGGACAGAAATGCATTTACTTGCAGAGAAAATAATTTTGGAAGATTTGCAGGCTGGGGGGTTATTAATTGGTAAAATAGAGGAAATGTTGGAAAAAAGAGTTGGGGCTATTTTTATGCCTCACGGATTAGGGCATTTTATGGTGTTTTTAAAATAATTTTTAAAAATAATCTTTTTTTAAATTAAAGGGACTAGATATTCACGATGTTGGCGGATATTTGGGGGTATTTTTTTAAATAGACTAGACTTCATTATAAGCAGGGTTGAGGTTTTCGAGTCGGGCCAACGTTCGAGTCATTTTTTTCGGGCCTCATTTTTATCAGACAGTCCGACCGAGTCCTTTTCAGGCCAAAATTCAATGCCCGACTCGATCTCTCGGACCGGGCCCCAACCCTAATTATAAGATACACTTACAAGGAGAGGTTGCGAGGTGTCCGACCTAAAAACTGTCGAGACAGGGCTCATTCGATAGAGAATGTGCCCTTTCTAGCAAGAATTTTGCGCCGTTTTTTGCACCAATTTTGTACCAATTTAGGATACCTCTTTAAAAAATTGGGTGACCACTGGGGCGGAGAAGCTGTCAAAGCTATATACCCTCTATTTAATAACCACCCATTAAAAAGTACGATCTTTTCAGTCCAAAAGGTGTATCTTATAAGGAGAATTGGCTGTATTAAATATTTTTTAAATTTTACTTAAAGGATGCTTTACCCCGTTCGGATAAACCTGGATTAAAATCACTTAGAACAACTCGAATACTTAAAGAAAAAATGTGTATAACAATTGAACCTGGATGCTATTTTATTGATACGGTGAAGAAATAATTTTTTTAAAAGTAGTAAGGGAGAAGTAAGAGTTTAGCCTAGAGCAGGCTTCAATACAATCTTTTCCCGATTGTATCGTGCTTAGGCATTAATTTACAAAATATAAATCAATGTCCGGAGTAAACCGCGAAGAGGTGCACGGCAGGGGTGTGCTGAAACAGATTTTAAAAAGCGAAAGGCGAAACTGGCACATCCCTTGTGCACGGTTGTAAACAATTGAAGATGATATAATGACTCCATCTCTTACGTACTTCGTCCCTAGGTTGCCCAAGCTCGAAACAGGCAGTGGCTAGCTTGACTCTGACTGAATCCGGTTCAGTTACCCGGTTTTGTTCAACCCGAACCCTGATCATAACAAAAAATAGGAAAACTCGACCCGACTTTTTCTCAGCCCAGCTCATTCTTGGTTCCCAAAACCTTTTTGACACAAACGAGAAAACTACTAAAATATAATTTATGTTTAAAAACTTGAAGACTTTTTGAAAGCTTTAAAAGAAAAAGAATTTAAAATTTAATTTAACAAAAAAATTATTTTCCAGTTATTAGACAAAGCCTTTGCTGACCCAGAATTGTCCAAATATTTGGTAAAAGAAAAAATTGAGGAATTTAGAGGATTTGGAGGGGTCAGAATTGAAGATGATATAATTATTTTGGCAAATGGGAATTTAAATATGAATGCAGAATTGCCTAGAACTGTAGAGGAAATTGAAGAATTTATGTCCTTAAATAACAAAAATTGTTGTGGAAAACAATAAATTGATAGGGAAAGGAAGGAAAATTTTTTTAATTTTTGAAGACATTAAATTATTAAATAATTTTAAATTCGGTTAAGACTTTTTCAGACTAAATAAAATTAAAAAAAAATTATAAACGCCTTTGTAAACCCATTTTTTATTGAATGTTCTTATTTAGGGTTGCCGTTTTCGGTTCGAGCCGACGTTCGGTGCATATTTTTCGAGCTTGGTTTTTTCGATTCGGTTCGTTTTCGAGCTGAAAAGCCTCGGCTCGCTCGATCTTTCGAGTTTCGGGTCGAGCGAACTGGCAACCCCCCTAACTCTATTTAAATAACCTAAAAATTTCCCAATATCCTAAAAAATTCCCATATTTAACCAAAAAATATTTTTCCAAATTTTACTTTCCAAAAACAAAAAAATATTTTTTAAATAAACCAAACAAACGATTAAAATCCCAAAAAAAATAATTTTCAAATTGTTTCTCCTTTCCTCTTTAAGAGATCAAAAATTCTTTTTAAGGTCATTGAATTCGTTCCATAGGCTCCTAAATTTAAATAAAAATTTTTAAAAATAAATTAAAAAAATAACCATAATAACAATCGAATTTCCACGAATAACAACCATTCCAATACTTTGAGACTCCCCTGTCTAAAATAAAAAGAAAGTTTTTTAGTTAAAAATTTTTTCAATTTTTCTTTAAAATTTCGGGTAATAGTGTAGTTACCGGCCCCCTTTTTTCTCCCCGAATTCTTTCTTATATAGATAGAGAATGGTTAGACTTTTTCTTTTCTTCCCTATTTCAACCTTTTTGGTTGACAATTGGGAGTCTCAGGGAGGGAAGAAAAGAAAAAGTCTGACCATTCTCTATTTATATAGGAAAGAATTTGGGAAGAAAAAAGGGGCCCGGTAACTACACCATTACCAAAATTGCAGTTTCGAAACTTCTCAACTAACAGAAAAAGGAAGACTTTTAACCATATTACTCGCCTAATTAAGAACCTGTGAGGATAAAATGAAAATTCTAAGCAAAAAAGATATGTCTGTGCTGGAAATTGATGTTTAAAAGTTAAAAAACATTTCACCGGTAAAGACAGAGACGGGATAAGTCTCGGGTTTCTCTGTATACAGAGCTCAGACTCTAGCACTTTAAAACTTTTTTGAGGGTTTCCCGAATTCCCCGTCGAATCCTTTTGAGGGTCTAGGATTCGACGGGGAAATCAATGGATAAAACAAAAGGGAAATGGTGAAGGATTCCACAGAATTCCCTGTACTTATTCCTTTCCCCCCTTCTCAGTCCGCTTTTTTAGTTACTAATTCCCCCAATTTCCAAACCCAAACAAACCTTCATATGCTCAATACAGTCCTCAACAACAATATTCATAAATGGATCGAATCCTCGCAAAACACCCGAGACATTCCTTTAAATTTTTTAAAAATATAAAAAAAATATTTAAAAACCTATTTCCATTTAATTTAATATTGACTTGTTTGTCCATGTATTTCTTCAACTCGGGTGGATGCGTTTTACTCATTTTTTGAAATTGAAGATTTTAAATAAATTTAAAACAAGATTTCTGAAAATATTTTTAATTAAATTAATTGTAAAAAACTTTAAGAAACTTTAAAGGAACAACGCCAAAATTTTATTAAATATTTCTTTTTTTCTCTAACAGTCTCTTATTTTTCAACACTATTTCGCTAAAAATTATAAAATTTGTCAAGGCCTTTTCAGCGCCAATTTTCAGAGTCTTATGTTAACTAACATTAAACATTTTACCTAGAGGTCGGTAAAATCGCATTCGCTGGGTCCCGTAACGGGATTTTTTTCAAAAATTTTTGCGGGACAGGATCCCGCGGGATTAATCCCGTTCGTCGCTTAAAATACGGAATTTCGGGACAGGATCTCGTAAAATCCCGTACGGGATCATGTCCCGTGCCGACCTCTAATTTTAGCTAATTAAGTTTTTTAGAGATTTGTTCGTGCTTATGAATATTTCATAAATTTTTTTAATTTAGAATGGCCAATAATTGTTTGAGTAAGTTTATTTTAAAATTAATTTAAATGAATATTTTTCTTTAGAAAAACCAAGCAAAAGGATTGGCTTCAGGAAGAAATTCAAAATTCAGAGAAAGGCTCGGGAACATTCCAAAAAGCTTAAAAAGATTGACAAAAGTATTTTTTTTGAAATATTTTGGTATTCTTTGGTTTAGACTAGAGATCGAGCTGGACTTCGACCAAGGCTTGGGGTTTTTCCTGTACCCGGAGTCCAGGCCCAGGTATTTTTTGACCTTCCTCGGGTTTTTCATGGCCCGGGTTTTTTCCTGGACTACAGGCCCAGGATCCAACCAGGCCAATAAATCAAATCCGGAAGCCAGGAAAAGGCCCAGGCTTTCCAAAAATCGCGATCTCTAGTTTTGGCCCCTATTTATTATTCCTGTTTCTCTGGCCATTTTGAGCTTTTTTGCTTGAAAAAAAGAACAGATGCCGCGAAGGGAAACGGAAAAAATAGAGGGTCTAAATTAAAGGTCGGCTCGGGACGGGATCCCGACGGGATTCTCTGTGATCCCGAAATCCCGGATTTTTTTTATTTCCCCAACTCGGGATCCCGAAAGTTCGATTTTGCCGGACTCTAGTCTAAATCAAAGTAATACCGAGATTTTTAATTTAAATTTATATTTTTTAGAATCTGGAAGAAAAAATAAAAGAAAGGAAAAATTGATTTCAATACCCAATAAATGCCCATTCAAAATTGATTTAATTAAAGAAGCCAAAGAAATTCAAAAACAATTGAGAGAAGAAATTAAAGAAAAGAAATTAAAATTGAAAGAAATAAATAAAGTTTTGAAGAATAAAAATGAAGAAAATTTGGAGGAGAAAATTCCGATATTTACAAATTTGTTTAGAAAGGATTTGAAGGAAATTGAAGGAAATGAAAGGGTTGATAGTGATTTGAAGAGGGCTAGGAAGAAAATTAAAAGGATGAGGAAGAGAACAAGTTTATTTTAAATTTTTTGGGGGGATTTTAAATGAGGGAGGGGGGGGGGGGGTAAGGATGGCGGTTCCTGGGAGGAATCGAGGATTTTTTGCGTATGTTCCGAATATCCAAAGATTTTCCGACAACGGACAGCCCTTTTCTTAGAAGCAGAGGTGGGTCGGAATTCCGATTTCCGCCTTCCGATTTCCGGCATTTTTTCCTTCCGATTTCTGAAAAAAATTTTGATTTCCGAGTATCGACTTTTGAGCAGTTCCGATTTCCGACACCTCTGGCTGTTCCGAGCCACCTCGGCTTATAAGTCGTAAGCAATGCTTTCAAAAAGACGGGGACATAAAAATTGGGAATTTTTGGATATTAAAGGAGATTAATGAAAGCTTTAAAAGAATCCACGCCTCGGTATTTTTAATTATTATTTTGAGCAAAAATGTCATTTAAATATTTCCTTTAAATTTTACTTATTTTCCAAAAATTAAACAAAAATTTTTTTCTAGACAAAGCAGCAGAGAAATTGGCTGATGACTTTTCTGTTGTTATGGAATTGTAAATGGAAAGACTTGTAAATGAGCAAATTGTTATAGTTTTTATTGATATTGAGTATTTATTTTTTGATTCTAAATTGTTCTAAATAAATTATTTAAAAATTTAAATAATTTTTCAAAAAATTTGTTTTTCTATCAAAATTTATTTTTAAATTTTCTTTTCTAAAATTTTTCAAAATTTTTTCTGATTTCTAGTCGCTTTGCGGATATTTTTTTGTTTGCGGATATCCCACTTTGCGTTCTTTCAGTCTTCAAAAAAAATGGAATTAGCAACAATCCCTCAAAATTCCTCTGCTATGAGCACAACAGGAACAAATGGTTCACCTCAACATAATCAAGAGAGCGGAAGTAATGAACAAAATAATCAGCAAAAAGAAAGAGTTGGAGGGAAGAAGAAGACTAAACGAAGGGTTTTTATTTTAATTTGGGGGGGGGGGGGGATTTTTTAAATTTTTTTGGGGAATTTTGGGTAATTCTTGCGTTCGTACCCCCCACTCATTTTTCCTTCTTCAAAGTATTAAAAAATGGTCAGTCGGTTAATCAAATTTTTAGTTTATAGAACTCGTCGAGCTGTGTCGAATGACACCAAATTCAACCCCGGGTCTTAACTTTGGGCCAAGATATAGATAAAAAACTTGCACAAAGAGAGGTTTTGCAAAAGCGTCTCACGACTAACATAGGATTACTTTATGACATAGCTTTCTCAAATCTTGTTCAATTACGATTATTTTGATGTGATTCGAATCAGCTCAATGAGCTCTTTCAAATGAGCTATTATTTGTTTAATCGGATTTTTATCCCAAAAGATGAGCTTGGTCCACCCTTTTATTTTACAATTTTTGGAGGTCTGTATCTCGGCCCAAAGTTAAGACCTGGGGTTGATTTTGGTGTCATTCGATACTGCTCGATGAGTTCTATAACCTAAGACTGGCTGACCATTTTTTAAGACTTTGAAGAAGGAAAAATGAGTGGGGGGTACGAACGCAAGAATTATCGAATTTTGGGCTTTAGGGACACTAATTTTATTTTTTCCTTTTTGAATTAATTAAAATGGGGTGTTTTTTGGGAAATTAATTTTTTATTAATGTGACCGAGCCCGTAACCAGGGAGCGTCAAAAATTCGGCGCGAAAGTGAAAATAACAGCCCCCTTCCCCTAAAATTTCAAAAATCCAGTTTTCAACAGTCCTGAATGTAACTGACGAAAATCTTTGAGGAAAAGGATTATTTGGTTTCGCGAAGTAAACTGAAGGAAAAATGGGGAAGAAATAAAAATTGAGACCCGGGAAAATTCAAAATTATGAATTTATATTAAAATTCAAAATAATTTTTTTTAAAGCCAGTTTCAAGCGATTCAAAATTGTGTGAGTCAGCACAGCGCCAAAACCCTTCTAAAAGACGCCGAGATTCTTTAACAAGCGAAAAAATGATGGAAGAACAGGCTTTAAAATATGGAGCTTCCCACGTTATTCATTTATTTGTGCCTGGTTTTTTTTAATTTCTTTTTGAAAAACAAATAATTTTTTAAGTATCTTTGTGTATGGCTGTTGTTATTTTGACAATGATGACTGTTGGGTATTATTCAAAGGCAGGGGAATATCTGTAGGTTTTTAAGAGGTTTTTTTGTAATTTAAATTGACTGCCTGTTCTGCTTGGGGGTTGATTTTAAGCAATATTTTTGGATTTTAAGAATCCTGGGACCTAAAAGACTTCACTTTCTAAACTTGGTTATGTGAGAATATATTTATATAGACGGCCCCCAGTTTCGAAGTCTGTCTCTCGGATGCCCTAATGTGTTATATGTCCTTTTCATAAGAGCCTCACAAAACTTTGTCCTTTAACAATCAAAACGATCATCTTGTAATTTTTGATTGTCTTTGTTGTGTAGTGTTTTTTTATTCTATATTACGGCATCTTGGGTTAAGTTTTTTTTAAATTTTGTTTCAGAAAACACATTAAAACGCCTTATAAACTTAGAAAATTAATAATATTTTTTTTAAATTTTAGTCCATACACTCCATTTCATGGAAAAACAACAGATGGTGCAGGAGAGATTTTACTTCAATCTTTAGCTAATGCGGGGATATTACTTGTAGTTATTATTGTTATGACTGTAATTTTGATTGTGTTATATAAATCTAAATGTTATAAGGTTATTTTTTAAATATTTTTTTAAAGAAAATTAATTTTATTTTTAGATTATTCATGCTTGGCTAATGTTAAGTTCCTTGATGTTGCTCTCTATGTTTACGTTGTCTTTTATTGAGTAATTATACTTTTTTTTAAATTTTAGTTTAAAAACCATTTTTTCCTAGCCCAGAATTATTTTTTTTATTCGAAGGGGGGGGGGGATTGTCAAAAAATTTAAAACGCCATTTTGTTAATATTCCCAAACTTTGAAAAAAATTTTATTTGAAAAAATTTTTTAATTTTTTTCCAAATTTTTTTTAGAGAAGTATTTCGCAACTACAACATTCCAATTGACTATATTACTCTTGGAATATTTCTTTGGAATTGTATGAATTTTATTTTTTTTCAATTTTTTAATTTTGGCTTAATTTTGGATACCCCCTTGGGTCGGGAAAATCTTTATTTTATTTTGGGAATCGCTAGGGCCTTCCCCACCAATTTTTTAATTTCGGAAAAAATGAGGTTATTTTTTATTTTAGTCTTACCTTAATTTTGGATATCCCCTTGGGTTGAACAATTTTTCCAATTTTCCGCCTAGTTAATTTCCCCCCATTCCAATTTTAATGGAATGGTCTTGGTCTATTTCGGCTGGTGTACAGAAATTTAAGCAGTGACACTTGTTCCCCACCAAAATTTAAAAATGAGGTTCGACTGTCTAATAAAATTTAATTAAAAAGGGTGTGTTCTTGGTATGATTTGTATTCATTGGCAAGGACCTTTACTTCTCCAACAGGTTCCTTATGAAATTCTATTTGAATATTCCCCTATTTTTTAAAGTTTTATTTGGTTTCTGTGTCTGCATTAATGGCTTTAATGTTTATTAAACATTTACCGGAATGGTCTGTTTGGTCTATTTTGGCTGTGCTTTCAATTTGGGATTTGGTTGCCGTTTTGTGTCCAAAAGGGCCTTTGAGGATTTTGGTGGAAACTGCACAGAAGAGGGATGAACCTATTTTCCCAGCTTTAATATATTCTTGTAAATTTTTTTTTAATATTAATTTGTTTGTTCGTTGTGAATAATCTTTAAAAAATTTCTTAGGGAGACCCCCGCTCTTTTAAAATAAGCTGGTCGAAAATTATCTGTTTCCAGAAATTATGATAACAAATTCTAGTTTTAGAGAGTGAGGGATGGCTCACCATCTGACCAAAATACCGTCCGGACACTAGAGTAAAAAACACCGTCCACTTTTACAGATAACAAATTCGATTTATGTCGATATTATGTTATTGTAAATCTTTGGACTATACGGCTATTGGCCTTGATTAGTCCTATAACTTGTATGCCTGAAAATTTTATTTCAAAAATTTTTGCTCTAGCGAAATGGAGGATATTTTATTCACTAGTGGGTGGACGGTATTTTGATCGGACGGTGAGCTGTCCTGCTCGGTTTTAGAGCCTTTTAGTGCCTTAACATTTTAATAATTTTTTAAGTTTCCCTTTCATTTTTAATAATGTTAAATTAAATTTTTTAGCCGGTATTCTCTATATGTACACTTTAACGGGAATGGGACAAGTTAATAATGCTGTTGATTATGAAAATGAAGAAGATGAACAAAGAGAAGAAAATGAACAAGAACAACAATTACCAAGTACTTCAACTAACAACAACAAAACTCGAACAAAACGTGAAGGTAGTGCAACATCAACAGATGGATTATTAGAAAAAGATGAAAAAATTGAATCAATTAAAAGAGAAGAAAGTAGTGGAGAACAGAGTACAAGTAGATCAAGAAGTGCTCCAGGTCGTCCAACATCCTCCTCCAAAAGACAAAATGTTACGACATCTGGTAAAAATAAAAAAAAACTTTATTTTTGTTTAGTAAGAACCCCATAAGAGCTTTATGCTTATAAGTAGAGCGTGTTTTTTAGGTCCAAAAATACTGGAATAGGATCCTATTTAGGTTAACTCATCATGGGCTAATCGTAAAAAAAAACGCTCTACTTATAAGCTATTCCATGACTGACTAATTGTTTTCAATCTTACTTTAGTTGCTAGACTGGAAGGAAAATGTCTGTGTAGTACAAACCTGGAATTTTCTTAATTTTTTGAAATAATTTTACTAAAATACTCAAAACTATTAACTAGTCTTTAATAAATTTTAGACGATACAATTATTACAATTATTGGAAGCAGTAATGATGGGGCAGGAACTTCTTCATCCCAACCAACAACTAGTAAAGAAACTGGTCGATCTCCTCGACGTTCTCGTTCAGCACAAAATTTTGGTGATGGCACAGAGGAAAATAATTTGGTTGAAGAACGTAAATAAATTTATAAAAAAAAAGAAAAAAAAATAAAAATATTTAGGTGGAGTTAAGCTTGGTTTGGGTGATTTTATTTTCTATAGTGTTTTGGTAGGAAAGGCTAGTAGTTATGGTGATTGGAATGTTACAATTGCTTGTTATGTCTCGATTCTTGTGGTCAGAGTTTTTAATTTTAAATATTTGATATAAGGTTGAACTAAAAATATATTTGGAACTTATTTACGTGAACCATTGCCCCATTTATTCGGCAATCAACCCATGTATTCGCAAGCCAACAATAGGCCTATGTTACTGTTTGCAAAGACCAACTCCCGCCAGATGCGTGGAACGCGTCGCCGACGACCATAGTGTTACTTTAACCATTTTGAGCTTGCGAATTAATGGGGTGGGTAATTAAAGTAAATAAGTTTCTATATTTTCTGTTAAAGCATTATTCCTTTTAAAAATCTTATTTTTTTTTAATTCTTAAAAATTTTATTCAGATTCTTGATAAATTAAAATTTTCCATTTTAAGGGTCTTGCTTTTACATTAATGCTCCTTGCATTGTTTCGCAAAGCTTTGCCAGCCTTGCCAATTTCTATTTTTGCTGGAATAACTTTCTTTTTTGGAACACGATGGCTTATTACTCCATTAATGAAAGAAATTGCTTTAAGACAATTAATACTTTAAAAATTTTATTTTTGTAAAAATATTTTTATAAAATTTCGATTTTAATCTTTTTGCTGCTTTAATAGTAGAGTTGGGCGAAACGATACTGGTATCGGCCAACCCGAGACCGATACCATCATTTTTGCCGAGACCGATACCGAGAAACGATACTGACCGAGACTAACAGATCTTACAGAAGAGAAATGAATGTACGATTCGTGAAGAATAGGAAGAAAAATGTAGACAGGATAAACAGAAAATTGGCAGGTAGTAGTTAGTCATACCACTTTATTTTTTTCTTTGTTTTTTTGCCTGTTTTTTTCATTTGCTTTTTTAAATTCTTAACAACTCATTCATTCTTTTCTCTCCAATGTAAGACAATATGAAGTAAGTAGAGAAGGAAAAATAAATAGTACATTCTTTTCTCTCCATTATTTTAAACGCCCCAATATAACTCGGCTCACAGTCATTTTGCAAGAAAACTGATATAACTTCGTGATAGAAAGTCGATGCTCCTCTATCGAATGGTACTAAATAAATACCGAATTCGCACTGATAGTAAAAGATGAGATTCAACACAATATTTATCTATTTTTCGAGAATCAAAATTTTTATTGTTATTTGCTTTTCATTTTCACTCCATTTAAAATTTCTTCGCGAACAACTTCCCTCTACTTTTTGATCCTCAAGAAACCCACCTGCAGTAGTTAGTCATACCACTTTATTCCATTTTTTACCGCACTTTCCTAAAGGTTTAGGCTTGTCTGGGTGACACGCCCCTTTTTCTTTGATATTTGCCGCCAGACCTGTGCCTGTGGGAGGGGTCCGCAAAATTTTCAAAAGGATTTGAAGGGGTCTAGGGGAGGGGTCCGCAAAATACAAGGGGGTTTCTTTTGATCTTGCCGACAAATTCTAAAGGTGTGAAAGTTCACACCTTTTTCTTCTGTGATCTTGCCGACAAATCCTAAAGGTGTGAAAATTCGCACCTTTTTGTTTCTCTGATCTCGCCGACAAACACATCTTATTCCAATTCTTACCGCACTATGAGTGCGTCAATGTGTGAAATTTCACACCTTTTTTTCCTTTGATCTTGCCGACAAAACCAGTTTGTTCCAAGGTGCGGGGAAGGGTCCGACGAAACCAAATTTGACAATCTTAAGGTGTTAATTTTCACACCTTTTTTTTCCTTTGATCTTGCCGACAAAACTAATTTGTTCCAAGGTGTTGGGGGAGGGGTCCGACGAAACCAAATTTGACAATCTTAAGGTGTTAATTTTCACACCTTTTTTTCCTTTGATCTTGCCGACAAAACTAATTTGTTCCAAGGTGTTGGGGGAGGGGTCCGACGAAACCAATTTGACAATCTTAAGGTGTTAATTTTCACACCTTTTTTTCCTTTGATCTTGCCGACAAAACTAATTTGTTCCAAGGTGTTGGGGGGAGGGGTCCGACGAAACCAAATTTGACAATCTTAAGGTGTTAATTTTCACACCTTTTTTTCCTTTGATCTTGCCGACAAAACTAATTTGTTCCAAGGTGTTGGGGGGAGGGGTCCGACGAAACCAAATTTGACAATCTTAAGGTGTTAATTTTCACACCTTTTTTTCCTTTGATCTTGCCGACAAAACTAATTTGTTCCAAGGTGTTGGGGGAGGGGTCCGACGAAACCAAATTTGACAATCTTAAGGTGTTAATTTTACACCTTTTTTTTCCTTTGATCTTGCCGACAAAACTAATTTGTTCCAAGGTGTTGGGGGAGGGGTCCGACGAAACCAAATTTGACAATCTTAAGGTGTTAATTTTCACACCTTTTTTTTTTCCTTTGATCTTGCCGACAAAACTAATTTGTTCCAAGGTGTTGGGGGAGGGGTCCGACGAAACCAATTTGACAATCTTAAGGTGTTAATTTTACACCTTTTTTTTCCTTTGATCTTGCCGACAAAACTAATTTGTTCCAAGGTGTTGGGGGGAGGGTTCCGATGAAACCAACGGGTTTCCTTTGATCTTCCGATATTAAAAATTATCCCTGAACATGATCGAACCGTGATAACTAATGAATATTCCAAAACAAAACCGCTACCTACTAAGCTACAGAGGAACATTTTTTATTGCAATTTTTCTTTTTAAATATTTAAAATATTTTAACATGCATGCATTTTAAATTAGTTGAATTTTTAAAAGAGCTTCGCTTCCTTTTCTAATGATAATGATAAACATTTTGGTTAACAAAAGATGGTCCCTTTTAATTTTTAATTTGTCCTCACATGTTTGATTTTTATTTTTTATATATTTTAAAAATCCTTTGATCTTTTTATTAGATGCATGCATATTTAATTAAATTTGCCGATTTTATTATTTTATAAAGTTTGCATTTTAAATTAGATTTTTTTAAAAAAATCCTTTGATCTTTTATTAAATGCATGCATATTTGATTAGTTTTGCCGAATTATATTTTTTGATTTATAAATGGTTGCATATTAAATTAATTTTTAAAAAATCCTTTCATCTTTTTATTGCATGCATGCATATTAAATTTTATTTGCCTGTTTTATTATTTTATAAAGTTTGCATTTTAAATTAGTTTTTTTAAAAAATCCTTTGATCTTTTATTAAATGCATGCATACCTGATTAGTTTTGCCGAATTACATTTTTTGATTTATAAATGGTTGCATAATAAATTAGATTTTTTTAAAAAAAATCCTTTGTTCTTTTATTAAATGCATGAATTTTAAATTAGTTTTTTTTATTAGAAAACCCTAAAAATCTTTTGAATATAAAAATTAAAATCAATCATTTTTAAAAATGTTATTAAGGAAAAATTTTTTGTTTTAATTCACAAAAAAGATTTTGAATAAGAGTAAAAATTTAAAATTTTAAATTCATAAAAATAAAATTTTTAATTTTTAAAATTGCTAAAAATATAAAAGTTTAAAAAAAAATAATAAGTAAAAAATAAAATAAAATTAAGTAATAAAAAAATTTTTGAAGATTTAATTAATCAACTTATTTCCCATTCTGTCTCATTTTATGCTAACTCAAGATTATTAGACGTGAAGTAAAATTTTTTCCTCATTTTCTATGTAAAAGTAAACAAATACGGTATAAACCACCATTTTGAATATATTAGATAATTAAAACTGGTAGAGTAATTTACTACATGAGGGATTGTTGCAATAGTAATATTTTGGTTCAATTCATCTATTTGTAAACTATCATTGTATCTTTTTATACCATAGCGGCGAAAGGGTGTTAATCTATAAAATTCAAAGTCTTCAGCATTCGCTCTGGATGATTTTAATAAATGTATTGGACACTCACACCTTCCTGGTATAGGTCCTGTAACGTTAAAAGGTAGATTCAATAAATATTTCGGGCATCTACAGGGTTCTTGTTTCCACATATCTTGCCATCTAGGATCATTTACTAGAGATAAATTTGAGGAGGAAGCAAGTGAAAATAATGAGAATAATATTATGATAAACATTTTGGTTAATGATTACGAGAAATCGATGTCTTTTATACCATTCCCATCAAAACCTATGAGAAAGTTATATTACAACTTAGCTAGTCGAAACGGTCTAGCCCTGAACCGGGTTGTTTGTTCTACTTTAAAATGTATATGATTCACAATTTGAGCCGTAACAGCTGAAAATTAGCCACGCGCCAACATCGTTATTCATGATCACGCCAATGAACTAATTCTATTAAAAAATATTAATAAAAAAATTTGTTACATATAATATGGTCCCTTTTAATTTATTCTTGAAATAGATGGGTAAGTTTTTTCTAGTTTTATTTCACCATTTATATTTTTTAATTTTATTTTTTGATTTATGGATGTTTGCATAATAAATCAGTTTTATTTCAAAAAATCCTTTGATCTTTTTATTATATGCGTGCATATTCAATTAGATTTGCCGAATTTTATTATTTGATTTATAGATGTTTGCATATTAAATTAGATTTTTAAAAAATCCTTTGATCTTTTTATTAGATGCATGCATATTAAATTAGATTTTAAAAAATCCTTTGATCTTTTTTGGCTGCATGCATAATTAATTACGAATTTTTATTTATTTATGACATGTGTGCATATTTAATAATTACGATATGTGTGCATAATTAATTATTTAAAACATAAGAAATTGGTGTAGGGGCTAGCATATAAAAGGGTTCATTTTTAAAAATATTATATCATTTAAAAATTTTCTTATATACATAATTTAGTTTTATGAAAATAATTAATTATATTTATAATTTAGTTTTAGTTATTTTTTTCGGAATATTATGAATTATGCATGCATATTTAATTAGTAATATAAAGTTTTATTTACTATTTTTTGCCATACATTATTTGCCATACATCTTTGTCATACATATTTACTATTTTGCTATACATATTTGCTATACAATTATGATTGATTTTTACATTTTACAATTATTTTTACATTTTACATTATGATTTTTACAATAATAACCTTTTGTAATTTAGTTAAAGATTTCTGAAAACTTACTAAAATATATTTAATTGAAATGCAACAACTTTCAAAAAATTCACGCAATTTCTTTATTGCTAATCTTCTAGGATTACAACAGGGAAGTGGCTACAATTCTGAACGCTATATTGAACGATTAAATAATTCAATATGGCACAATTCAAAGTTTAATGTTACCAAGACACATTCAAAATTTTTGATCAAAGAAGTTCCGGCCGACGCCGATTCTCTTCTTCCCGGTACTTTAGTAAAATTTTTAAAATAATTATTCACAAATTTAGGAATTTTTCAATATTGTGTTGACGAGGCAATAGAGCATGCTAAAGAAAAAAATGTTGAACCTAAACAGCTGGCTTGCACATTAACTAGTGACTTTCTGGATTATGACATATGGGTTCCATTCAGCAACATTTCAAATAATACTGTTGAAGCAATGCTAAACCGGTGTCAACACATCGCCCAAAGTAAAAAACAAGACGAATTGGCTCTATGGGGCGCACCGTTTTCAATAACAGTGACAACAATAAACAAAGTTTCATTCAAAAAACGACGACGTGTCGGGGGTTCAGCACGTAAAATACCAAAAGTTCGACACCAAATTAATAACGGATCACTTATAAAATTTGCTAATCCTGACAACATGAACCATTGTTTATTTTACGCTTTAATTGCTTCACTTATTCAAAATATCTGCAACTGGTCAGCTAAAAAATATTTCAATTATATACACAATTTATATGGTATGTCTGGCCGTTTTCAAAATGACACATATGAAATAATGAATCAAGTCGGGGCTAAAATTGGACTGAATGAATATGACGCAGATGAATGGATTCCACGTATTGTAGACCAATGGAACAATATTAACTGTAAGAATCAATGCATTGTAAAAGTATTTATATTCGGTGATCATGGTAATTATAAACCCGAATTTGAATATGGCCCTGATGACTACGATACGCCAATAATTATTTACTACAACGACATTGAAAAACATTTTTATGCTGTAAAAAAAATGGTCGATTATTTGGAAAACCTTATTGTATTTCATGCAAATCTGTGTACAGTTTAGCTCAACTTCATTCAATCAATTGTGTAGCACGCTGTAAAAACTGCTCTCGTGTCGGTCCAGATTTTCCCTGCCAACCCGACAACATTTTCTTCAAATATTGTAGTTTATGCTTTAAAACTTTTAATAATAATGATTGCTACAGACAACATTTAAATAACGGTTTCTGTAAAAACTCCAAAAAATGCAACAAATGTGGGGTTATTTGGAACGTCCATGTCAACACTCGTAATGGACGCAAAGGTCATGCATGCAACGAAAAACACTGTAATACATGTAACGAATTTCATGATATTAAACGTGGATGCTATATTAAACCATTGGAGCCTAAACAATATGAACCATATTTAATTATAGCTTTTGACTTTGAAACTACACAATTATCATCAATTCATGAACCAAACTTTATTGCTGCAAAGGTTTCATGCCCTGATTGTATTCTAAATGGAAACTGTCAACAAAGTTTGAAAAATATTAATTGCAAAAATTGTGGAGAAAATAGGACTATTTCTTTTTCTCATCAACCCTATAATGAAACGACTGTTGATAAGAAGATAATTTGTAATTCTCCACTTGCAGCATTTGTAAATTGGATATTTAATGATCTCCCCCAAAACAACAACATATTTGCCTTTTCACATTTTGGGGGCAGATTTGATATTGTTATTACTCTAAAAGAAATAGTCAAACACGGATTAACACCAGAAATATTGAAAAAAGGCAATAAAATCTATGAAATGAAGATGAAAAACAAAAGGAATAGTATCATCTTCCGCGACACATATAATTTGATGCCGATGTCGCTTGCCTCACTTGTGCCTTCATTTGATCTTAAAGTTGAAGACAAACCTTTTTTTCCACACATGGCCAACCGTCCAGAAAACTACGGTAAAGAAATATACCCAACTAAAGAAGACTACCTCGCCAATGGAATGATGCCTGAAAAGAGGAAAATATTTGATCTTTGGTATGAGCAACATAAAAATGCGCCTTTTTTTCTTGATGAGGCTTTGGCTAGTTACTGTACAAATGATGTTGAAATATTAATGGCAGCACTTATTGCTTTTCGAAAAGAATTTTTTGAGGTGACGAAACGCAATAAAGGAGAAAGGGCAGCATCAACTAAATCACATGGAGGAATTGATGTACTCCGAGAGGCAATGACCATAGCTTCGGCCTGTATGCGTCATTTTCGCACAAACCATCTCAAAGAACAACATTTGGCACTTGTACCCGAACGCGGCTATGATAAAGTAGATGGAAATCAAAGTCTTCTCGCCCTTCGATTTTTCAAATGGTACTCGGAAAAATTTGGCGTAACCGTCCAAAATGTCAACTCTGACGGTGGCGAGAAAAGAATTGGAAATTATCAACTTGACGGCTGGGTTGTGGAAAAGAATTATGGAATAGAAGTTAATGGATGTGTTTGGCACGGATGCCTCAGATGTTACCCGAACGATAATGATTTGATGCCAAACGGAAAAACAGCCGGATACTTGCGGGAACATGATAAAAACAGAATGGAATTTATTTTGACTCAAATTGCCCGTGTTGATGTTTATTGGGAATGCGAAATTCACCAAATGTTGGCAAAAGACAAGGAAATGAAAGAAATCTTTTATAGCTATATTGATGATGGACCAATAGATATAAGAAGTTGTTTTTATGGAGGAAGAACGGGTCCACTGAAGCTCCATCATAAAGCAAAAGATGGAGAACGGATATCTTATTACGACGTAACATCTTTGTATCCGTTCATAAACGTCACAACAGCATATCCAGTTGGACACCCTACAGTACATATCATCAATAAAAATGTAAAATGGACAAAACCGATTGACAACACTTACAATCTGGCAATCTTAAAAGTCTTTGTAATTCCACCAAGAAAAATTGATGTTCCCGTTCTACCTATGAAATTAGAAAATGATGCCCGTCTTCTTTTCCCCCTGTGTGCAAAATGCGCGTAAGATAATTATTTTTTATTCGAAAATAATTTTTTTATTTAGAAAAATGTATCCTGAAGGTGGTGTTTTAGAAGATTACCGTTGTTCACACAGCAACGAAGAAAGAGGATGGGTATCAACTTGCACATCATTAGAATTAAATGTTGCTCTAGAAGAAGGGTACACTGTAACAAAACTCTTCCGTGTACTAGAGTACAACAAATCAGACTCTGACTTATTCAAACCTTACATCTCAGAGTTCATGGCAGAAAAAATTCACTCATCAGGATTCGACAGTAATATTAAAGACAACATTGAAGAAGAAGACAAATTTATTAAAGAATGTAATGAAAAATTTGGGATTAAAATTGAAAGAAGTAAAATGAACCCCAACAAGGGTCGGAGGACCCAGGCCAAACTAATGTTAAATAATCTTTGGGGGCGATTTTCATTGCGCAATTTTGGCCTTTCGCAATGTTTAATAACTGATGACCCTGAACAGTATCAGAAATTTATAAACGACAAATCAATTCAAATTACAAGTATAGATGAACTATCACCAGAAATAATAATGATTGCATATATGAAGAATAAGGAATGGATCGAAGAACATGAGTGTTCCAACATTGGTATATTTTATGAAAAAATTTTTCTTTAATTTTTTTTATTTAGTTATTTCACTCTGGACAACATCAGCAGCAAGGATCCACCTTCTTCGTGCAATGCAACAAGTTGTCCGTACAAATGGCTGCACCTTACTTTATACGGACACTGACTCTTTAATATTCACCCATCCTGAAGGAATCAATCCTCTTAATCTTGGACCTCATCTCGGGCAATTTACCGATGAGCATCCGAAACATGATATCATAGAATATGTTTCGGGTGGAGCAAAGCAATATGGGTTAAAAATGAAAAAGAAAAGTTATCAAATAGAACAAAATGAATATGAATATATTTTAAAAGTAAGAGGAATAACTTTAAACCACGATGTCATCAACAACCAAGGATTAAGATATGAAACTTTTAAAAGACAGGTTTTCAAATATGCAAAAACAGGAACTAATGAACCAATCAAAATAATGTACCCATCGTTTCTATGCCCCTCAATAAAAAATTTAAATGTTTCAACTCTATCCCGCCACAAAATTTCAAGACCATTCATCGGAAAGGGAATTATAAGACCTTCCGATTTTTCTGTATTAAATTTTGGACATATTTAATTGTATTTATTATGTGATACTTAATTAATTTTATTGTTATTTTTAATTAATTGTATTTATAAACTATTTTGAATGCAAGTATAATTTTAATTTTTTAATCACCATCCGTTACAGTAATAACTCGGTTTCAATATATCCTGGTCAAAATTTTCTTCCTCCTCTTCATCAACAATTATTAATTTATCTTTTGGTGAAGGCAATCTTTCACTTGTAACTTTGAAACTTTCACATAAATTGGGAGTTTTTTCTTCTTTTTCTTCCTCTTTAACAAGCTCAAGTAATTCCAAAGGGTAATATCGATTTTCTTTAAATGATCCAGTTTTGTTTGGGAACTCTTCGACAATACAATGAAGATAAGGATTTTGAAGACGGATACGATGTTTAGCATAATAATGTGCTGTCACAGAAATGTTGAAAGGTTTTGAAAGCCTACCATATGCTGGTATAACATTTGCACCCTCTTTTGATAAACCACTAATTGTAAAACTTTTTTTCATTCCGTTTTTATCAGTATATGTTGTTGCAACCTTACGACCTTGAAGCTTTTTTAAAATTAATTTTCTATTTTCAGGATGATTAATGTGACATCTTAGTGATCTAACAGTGCAGCATAAAATATTAGCACATTCATCAGTAACGAGTACCATTTTAAAAATTTTTAACTGAAATTAATCGTCAATATTAATTATTTATATACTCATGATTTCTTGTTTCAAAAAGTTTAGGCCCCGCCCTCTAAACTGACAATATAAATACGCAGCTTTACGCAGCTTTAACATCTATTTCATTCACAAAACACAGCTTTAACACACACACACACAAAACACAGCTTTAACATTCACAAAACACAGCTTTAACATTCACACAGCTTTAACATTCACAAAAAGTTTTAAATGGAATACATTAATAACGACATCGAAAATAATACCTCGAATAATTCAGGAACTAAAACTACTAATGAACCTTTTTGGAAATTATTTCGAGGAAAATTTCTTCTAACGTTCTCACTTTGTGCAGGTTAATATCATTTCTTTTTATTAAAATATTTAAAATTTCAGAATGTCGTGACAATGTTTTTAAGAAGAGTGACAAAGCGGTTCGAAAAGAAGATAAGATTGAAGTTAAATTTGAAATGTGTGAAGCATGCTTTAAGAAGAATTGCAAGTCAACTGATATTTTATCACCATACACACTCAAAATAAATTAAATAATTATTGTAACAATTTTTAATCAAGATAAACAATGTTATAAACAATAATACTTAAAACATTATTTAATATTAGCTAGATTAAAAATTTTATAATAAGGAAATAATATTAATCAATTTAATAATAAAAAGTTGCATATTTTATTATCTGAGCACAATCAGTACATACAAAAAATTTATATTTGTATGTATTTCCTTCTCCGACTTCTAAAATTTCTTCTTGCTTCATTTCAAGTAAAGTTTTGCGACATTGCTCACACCATGTTGATGTCTCATAGTTGTGGTCCAAAAATATGAAAAAAGTAGAGGCATCCAATTTCTCCCCATTTTTAATCATTTGATTGAGCTCTTTTGTTTGAGGATGCCAGGAACAATCCCAAAATTCGGCAACCCCCTAAATATTTTATTATAAATTAGATTTTTGAATAGTTACCTCAAAAACATTCTGTTCATCAACTTTTCCCGGCATTTTGTTCAATAGCTCTTGTTTAATATCCTCCTGTTTAATATCATTAATATTCAAAAAAGTGGCAAAAGTTTGTTCCATGGTGAATAAAACTTATTGATACTTTTGACTATAAAATATTTTTATTTAATTTTAAAATTTTTAAAGATAAAAAGCAACTATTTATAGTCCGGTCCCTTAATTAATTATTATGCACGAATGTCATAAAATGATCAAAAAAAAACTAAATCTAAAAATCTTAATTAAATATGCATGCATGTCATAAAAAGATCAAAGGAAACTAAAATTCAAAAATCTTAATTAAATATGCACGCAATAATAAAAAAGATCAAAGGAAACTAAAATTCAAAAATCTTAATTAAATATGCATGCATGTCATAAAAAGATCAAAGGAAACTAAAATTCAAAAATCTTAATTAAATATGCACGCAATAATAAAAAAGATCAAAGGAAACTAAAATTCAAAAATCTTAATTAAATATGCATGCATGTCATAAAAAGATCAAAGGAAACTAAAATTCAAAAATTTTAATTAAATATGCACGCAATAATAAAAAAGATCAAAGGAAACTAAAATTCAAAAATCTTAATTAAATATGCATGCATGTCATAAAAATATCAAAGTAAACTAAAATTCAAAAATTTTAATTAAATATGCACGCAATAATAAAAAAGATCAAAGGAAACTAAATTCAAAAATCTTATTTAAATATGCATGCATGTCATAAAAAGATCAAAGGAAACTAAAATTCAAAAATTTTAATTAAATATGCATGCATGTCATAAAAAATCAAAGGAAACTAAAATTCAAAAATTTTAATTAAATATGCACGCAATAATAAAAAAGATCAAAGGAAACTAAAATTCAAAAATTTTAATTAAATATGCAAGCATGTCATAAAAAGAGATCAAAACAAATTAAATTCAAAAATTTATTAAATATGCGTGCATGACATAAAAGAATTTTCAAGCATTATAATTATTCATGCATAAAAAATAAATCAAAAGAAAGTAAATCTCAAAAAATCTTAATTGAGAAATTTAAAAATCTAAATTACAAAAACTTTATGTAATCATTTTATTCACAATATTAAAAACAAATAAATCAGGATTAGATTGTTTGTCTAAAAACTCAAGATATTGCTCAAAATTATAATTCTTTGAATAAAAATATATAAAAGATATACAATGATGGGCACATGTTCTAGCGAAAGGTGCTTGATAGCGTTTTAGATTTCTTATAATTTTTGGAAAATTTCTTAGAAACGAATTTATTATGCATATACTAGTAGGAAGAGCTAAACTATCAAAATATATCACTTCATCATTATATTTTATGTAAATAACGATCCAGTGAGAACCTTCATATCCATAAGGATCCAAATTTACTATTAAAAATTTCCCTTTTGATGAACTAGGATCAGGTAGTCGATTACACGGAAAACATCCTAGGAAGATTCGCGACGTTTGAGGATTTGTCCTCAGAATTTGAGTAATTTGACTTGCGTACATTGTTGCTGTTGTTGTTAAAATTGAATTTGAACCAAAGAACTGATCGGAGTTGATAAATAACTAGACTAGCTAACAACATAGCATATAAACATATCATTCCCCAACAGAATACATGTCCATAAAAATTGTTGTCTTTTGGACTTTCCTTGCAGAGTGATGGCAGATTATCGAAATTAATAAAATTTGGTACCGGGGCAAAAATTTTTTCTTTTGAAGGTAAAAGAGGGTTTCCTGTAATATTTTCACCTCTGTAATATTTAACAAGTTCAGAATATTCTGGTAAATTATCTAATTTTATAGTACCATCTGTTGATAATGCTTCAACTAGTGGAACAAATATTCTAATTAGAAAAACTATTTTCAAAAGATTTTTCATTTTTAAATGATTTTTCTTAAAATTTTTTCATATTTATACTTTTTTTTGTTTGAAAAATTTTAAAAATATGTGGTAATGTTTTACTTGTATCAAAAATAAAATATAAAAGTTATTAAGTTTATCTAATTTAAAATTATTACAATATGAAAAGATTAGAATTTATATTGTGGTATCACTCGCGATTGTTCTATTTTTATCTAACATTATAAGTGAATCTGCTTCTCCCATTACTATAAGCATTATTCCTCCTTCAGGTACGGGTTTACTAAACTTTATATTTACTGCCGTTGTCCCGTTTTTAATTAGATCAAATGTTCCTCCTTGATCTTCCCCGCTGTTTGTTAGATTGAAAACATAGATGCAATGTGTTTTTCCATATTGTTGTAAAGTTATTCCATTGCTCTCCGTTGAATTCGATAAACCAACTGCCTCATTCATATCATTGAAAGCTCGGACATATTTCCCATTTTCATAATCAAAGTCGTACGGGGCTTGTGGATAATTTCTTCCATTAGCAATAATGCTAATCTCGCGAACATTAAAATGATGAAAGTTAAAAGGGCTACGTTTAATATCTCCTACATAATCTGAATTTGAAACGAGTCCTAATGTAATACGTCTAGGAATTTGATCCATAAATAGATTGGCATTAAACTCATATCGACCCTGACTAATAAATAGAGGTTTCATCATAGTTTTTCTTATCGAGTAGCGAGCAGGTTTAGTTTCAAGTCGTTTTGCAATGTCCAAAGCCAATCCGTCCATTAAATCTACTTTTTTAACATAAAGTTTCATATTTACTACTTCAAACAAATATCGTGTTGGTACTTCCATAGCATTTTGTAGTCCAAATGTCATAAGAACAAATCGGGAATCGTTTGGTATAATTTCGATATCAACTTCACAGTGATTTATCAAATAAAGTGGTTGATTGAAAATATCTGCATCAAGTTTAGCAAAGAATTGTGCTGTTTTACTGTTTTCAAATAATCTTCTCCTTTCGATGGTATCTAAACCACCTTCTTGAGTTGAAGTATTATTGTAAAAATATCCAGCTGCATTTAAATGCGAGCTCTTTGCGTTTTGTGAATATGAGAGCTCATGTGAAAAATAGGTTTTGTAAGCATAAAGTGAATTTGAATTGAACACTTCTCTTCCATTAACACTTATTCGCATATTATTAATAAATGTCTGTCCTATAAGCTGTATTGGGGAAACATTGTCTGCGACAGAAAGATTTACAAGTTGTCCACTTTCATTTTCTTTTCGAATGCGGAATTCAGTAAATAAATAACATTTGGTCAAATCAATATAATTTTGACTTGCGTGAATTTTAAAATGGTAAGGTGTATCGGTGAGTGGATTGCTTGGCAGAATTTCAAAAACTTTTGATGACGAAATACTTACATTTGTAGGTGGAATTTGAAAAAAATCTAAAGCATTAGTTATTGAGTTGATACTATCACTGTCGATTTTGTGAAAAGCCATTTTAGTAAAGACCAAAAACGTCTGATTTCACTCTTTTTTTAACAGGTTTGCCAATTAATGTTTGATAACTTGGTAATTTTCTCCCTTTTATACCCCTTTTTCTTGCAAATCCTGAACCAAATTGTTTAGGTAGGCCTCCCTTCTCCAGAACAGTATCTACACCCTTCTTTCCTTCACTAATGAAAGCCTCTTTGATTGGTTCTCCCTGACTAACTCTTTCAAGAACACGTTGTCCTGTGTTAATTGCTTCTGACTTTACAGTATTTCCAACATTTCGAAGAACAGGAAGAAAGAAACGCCAAAGCCCTCGCATAATATCTCCCACACCCGCTCCTTTTTGAATACCATATCCTCTTTGGAAGGGTGAAGACCCTCGAAAATAATCATATGATATTTCTCCACCACCTGACATTTCATTAGGATTTTTATGGACAAAATCGTCATAGCCTACTGTACTTGTATCAAAGATAACATGCACCATTTTTTAATAAATAAAATTTATTTTAGATTTAAATAATGACAACTACTATTTATATACACTTTGAAATAAAATCAAAAATTGATCACTTTTTTAAATATTAAGACAATGAGTACTGTACCAAAAGAAAATGGTACTAGTCTTCCATTATCCATCGTTCTTATTTCAATCTCAATTTCATTAACTTCCTTTGGTAAAACACGAGCATATATTGGTGAATCATAAATATTTTCATTATATTCTCCAGGTTTTGCACCGGCCACAGAGACTACGCGTAGAAGTGAACTTAAGCTATTACCAATAATCATATTTTCTGTTAGTCCTTTTGTATAAACCGCAAAGCTTGAAAAACCACCCCTTAAATCACATCCATACTTTGCAATTTCTCTATTTTGGACCATATTTGTATTTTCAAAACCCAAGACATATCCAAGTTGGGGAGAAAAAGATAAATATTTAATACTTGTATGATTGAATTGTACTTTAAAACGTTCAAAATCCTTGTGATATAATATTTCGATAGAATCAATTATTTGTTTTTGGACTGAAGCATCAACTTTATCCTTCTTTAGACGCCCATACTGTCGTAAAAGAGCGGGCATATTCGGTAAATAATTTATTCGGGCTTGGCGATTGGGTGTTCTCCCGAGTATTTTCGTTAATATTTGTTCCATTTCTTCGGTCCATAATGGATCACTGAATGTTTCTTCAGGGGTTGGAAGAAGAGGAAGTTTTGAAAGATCCTCAGCAGTTGGTTCAGGTCGTGAAGGTTGAACAGGAGTTGTTGTTTCAGGTGTCGGAAGGGAAGGTTTTGAAATATCTACAGGTTTATGAGGCTCAATTATAACAGGTGGAAGAGGAGGTTGTTCTGAAATACCTCCTTTTTGTTGATCTTGTGAGACAGGTTTTGTTGGAGATGTATAGCCTGGTATAGACTTTAAAGGCGAAGCTTGTTGAGTTGGGGGAGGGGTTGATGGTGTTGTTGGAGGGTGTATATCTGTGTACGTTGGTAGAGGTGGGGGTTTGTAAGGTTCATACTCTGTCTCTTTGTCTCTAGCAATTCCTTCAAACTCAAGTGCCCTAAATCTATCCATTCTATAATTGACAAGCCTTTTGAGTCCATCAATTTTAGTATTTAATTCCTTCCTTCGATCTTCATCTGTTTCCTCATCATACAAAGTTTTTGTATTAGAAATTTCCTGATATGTAGCGATCAACCCGTAGAAATTACTTCGTATTGCTGGCCAATAATCAGGGTTATCACTGAAAAATTTATCAACATAGCCTTTATGGGTTATATAGTTCTCTCTATTATATTGTTTAACAGTTTTTTGTTTGTCTCTTCTCAGTACTGCAGCATCAAGTAAATTTACTCTCTTAGTCATTCTTTCAATTTCTTTCTTGAATCTTGGTAAAAACCCCTCTAATTGTAAGGGTGTTTCCTTTTTGTCTTCTATGAAGAGAGCTATTAGTTTGAGATGGTCTATAATTAATATTTCATTGTAATTTTCTGGATAAGTTTCGAAAAAATCGACAACAATATTAACATCTGAATTATTCTTTTCAAAATCTCTCCTTTTTGCTTCTTCTTCTAATTTTCTAATTCGAGACTCTAAAGCACTTTTTTTGTAACTGAGATTCCAAAATGTTGTTGTCATTTCACTTTTAATTGTCTCATCCTGTTGCTGATCTGTTCTTAATTTAAATTCATCTAAAGATTTTGAATCTTCTACGAGTTTATCTTTTAAAATTTTTATTTGGTCCCAATATTGATCAGGATAATCTATGAACACTTCATCAACTTTTGGAATAATTCCCACTCTAATCTGCCTTAATTCTTCTAATGATCGTTTATTTCTTTGACTTTTAAGTGAGGGCAGATCGACTAAATCTTCTGGTTTTTCCAAAGGTGAAGCTCCATAAGTTTCGCTTTGATGTTGAAGTGTAGAAATTAAAAATTCATGTAATTTTTCAACAGTTGTATGCGATGCCTTTGGAACGGGGACTCTTAAAACTTTAGCCATTCCAAGATTATCTTTGAAATGTATATCAATCCATTGATCATCTAGTGTACCAATAGTTGCTGCCCAAGAATATGGATAATTTATACTGTGTAAACCGCACACCCAGTTGCCAGAAAAATAGAGTGGTTTAGGTAAATGAACTCTAAATTTATTTGGTCGATTATCAGGATAATCGGGAATATTACTAGGAAGAAAGACAAAAAAGCTGTTTGACATATTTTTATTACAAAAAAATTTTTACAATAATGAAAAAATTGTTTTCTTTTATACTAATTGTGACTCATGAATCCATTCTCGTTCTGGGTATCCTATAAACTTAACAAGAACATCAAAAGTTCCGTCTGGTCTTTTTCTTTTTCGCAAAACTTTTTCAATTCTGTATTCTGTATCGGCATCTTTTCTTACACGAGTTAACTCTTCATTGTAGAATGAACCCTTAAATTTTTCGCCTTTATCATCACGGACTTTGTATTGAATTGGTAATGGGGTCTCCTTTATTTTGTCCACTTGTAATATTTCATCTCCCCAATTTGGTATGTATCCTTTTTCAAAAGCACCTTTATTTACGCTCATTCGTACAAAATCGTCCTTTTTAAGTTTTGGTTTCATTTTATTATTTGAAGAAAATATGTTTCCATAGATTCGTTTCCATACCTTTTGAGCATTATCAAAATTGACATCTATCGGTCGCATACCATGGATTCTACTCTTTGCTTTATTTATTCCTTCTAAAATTTTTTCAAGGACATCAATCCAATTTAATGTTTTCTTTTGAGCAAAATTTCGGTAAAGTCGTTGTTTAACGTTTCGAATTGCTCTTTCCGCAACGGAAGCTTTGACGATAGAATGTGTTGGCTCATGTTTTTCTATGCCCTCATTTTCAAAAAATTCTTTCATTTGTTTATTTTTAAATTCTGTCCCCTTATCTGAAAAAATTCGCTGAGGTTTCATTGGCATTTGTAAAATTAAATTTTTGAAGGCTTCTATCATTTCTTCAGTCTTTTTGGACTTGACAGGAACACCAAACACTCGTTTAGATAGAACATCTATACCCAGAAGTAAATAACGATTTCCTTTATTATGTCGAGATAACTGTTGGAAATCTGCCAAATCAACTTGTACATCTGTCATAAACCCGGCTGCTACAGTCTTTGATCTTTTAAAATGAATACGTTTGGGTCGCATAAGTGTATATGTTCTATGTCCTTCTAAATAATGTTGAACAGCTTTTCTTGGTATATGTTTGAGAACTTTACGTGCTTCATACCAAAGTCTGTCAATTCCTGAAAATGCTGCAGGGGATTCAGGGTTGTTGTATAGATCGTCAAGAAATTTAGTGTAATCAGCCATCTTTTACCAAAGAGATGGTTTAAATCTGTTGATATCCTTTTGTGTCGGTTTTCTTGTTGCCCATTTATTTTTTGTTTTATATGAGCGAAATTCTAAATTTCTTTTCTTCAGACTTTTAACCCATAATCTTGAAGCTCTTTGTGATTGTTTTTTGTTGACTTTTCTCTGGACTTTAGCAATTGTATGTCCGTCTCCTTGCGACCACTCTGCTTTTCGTTTTATTTTTTGACGGCTCAATGGTGGGGAAGGTGACCTTCCCTCTCTTAAAACCCTTCTTGAACCTTTTGATATCACACTTTTTTCTTTATTACGTAATTGTTGAATAACATAAGGGTCTATTGGAACCTTAAGTTTCTGCGACTTTCGTCGTCTTGCTAATAATTGTTGCCTTTTTTCATATCGTTTCCTATCGTGTTCCTTCAATTTATTCACTTTTTGTCGTATTTGTTGTTCCCTTTTGTTGTCATATATCTTTTTTCTCTTTATACCTTCAAAATCACCCTGGTCAAATTCTCTTTTAATAATTCGTTGTTGAGGTGAGACATGAGTTGATATTATTGGCACATCTTCGGATAATATAATAGAGTCTTGCCTTGTAGAGTCTTCTTTTGTACTCCCAGTTTTTGAATATTTTGTACTTTTGCGTCTTGAAAATTTTTTCTTTGGTTCAGACACTATTTCCTTCTTTATTATTTTAAGATTTGTAGTTGGTGGTAGTGGAGGTGGTGAGCTTCCTCTCAATTTCTTAAAACGTTTTTTAACTGAGCTAGATGATGATAAAGATGGAGGATGGGGTAGTTTTTGGGGTTTGAAGTTAATTATCGATTTTATGTCTTTAGTGGATTGAGGATAAGATGGAAGAGAAATATCGTCAGTTGTAAATATTTCATCATCATCTTCGACTATATTAGACGATGGACGTGTAGAATTTGTACTCATTATTGCTCCTTTAGGCGTTGCTACCATTTCTACTTTAACTGGTCTATTCTGTTGTTCATTTCTTAATTGTAAATACCGTCTCAGTTCTTGGTTATATTTTACATTTTTTGCACTTGGAGTATCTTTCTTTTTTTTAATTTTTTCAAGATCACTTCTAATTAAATCTAGATTTGGTTCCCCCGTATCAAATGTAGTTAGACCTTTGTAAATTTCCTCAGGAACAAGAATAAATTTGTTTGCCATAATTTTAAGTATGTTGTTTATTTGTTTAATTCTTGCTTTTTATAGAATTTCCTAGAGATCTTGCTAATTCGATAAGAACCGGTGTCAATAGCGCTGCAAACATACCCACACCCTCTCCTTTTTGATTTAAAATTTTTCTAGCACCAAGTTCACTTCTTATCCTACTCATTTTACGAACAAAGTCAGCATGTGGAATCAGTCGTTTCTTTTGCCGAGGTGTAAGTCTGAGTCTAGCCTTTATAATATTCAGACAAATTTCGGTTATAGCTAATAACTGGTTTGTATTTGAGAGCCTTAACAGTCGTTGCAATTTTCGTTGAGATTTAGTTTTTGCAAGAAGTCGTAAAAATTTTAAATTTTCGTGAATAATTTGACTAACCATACTATTATTTATATTCTATTTTTTGGAATAAAAATTATTTATATTCTATTTATTTATATTCTATTTTTTGGAATAAAAATAATTCTTTCTTCATCCTCCTTAAATATACTTGTGCGTAGTCTCAGTCCTGGATCTGACGAAGCATGCATATCAATAACTAGATAGCCAAAGGGTTTATTTGTTGCTTGCCTATATGCATCGAGGAAATAGTCAAGTTTTTGAGGAAATAGTTGAACACCTATATTACGTACAGATAATACCGAATTAGGAGAACGCATAATAATAATATATTGAGCATTTTGACGTGCGACTTTAATCTTGCGTTCAAATAAATTCTGAGTAACAAAGACAATAGCAAAATTTTGATGATGAGATTTTTTTGTAAATAACTCGGACAAATATTTTTCATCAATTGACATGAGCAAGTCGTCAAGAATAAGTAGTAAAGGTTTTTGATATTTTTTAATCAAATCCTCAGAAGGAACACCAGAATAAACACTGACACCTGATTTCTGTAGAATAGGGACAATATTACTCATTTCACCAAAACAATAGAGTATACTTTTAGGTTTGGGGTCAATTAAATTCGAGGCTTCAGAAATAAATTTTAATAATAATGTACTCTTTCCACTTGAACTAGGTCCAGAAATTATCATACCAAAAGGAATTTTAAATTTTAAATCTTTATCTGAGAATGTTAAAGTTTCCATTTTAATTAATTGAAAAATAAAATAATTTTTGGTTTAAATAAGAAAAATTAACGAGGTATGTTATATAATGCTTCGATAGCAGCCATCTCCTCTTCTTCCATCCTTGTAGACTGTTTCTTCAAATTATTCATCTTATCAATCTGTGATGGAATTCCAGTTGTTGCTGCATCGAGACTATCAAAAAATTCATTAAGCAAAACATTTTCATTATTTTCTTTACTTTTGTCTTTGAGGATATTTTCAATTGTATGTTTTGTAGATTTTTGTGTACTAATTGATTGCTTTGGTTTATTCTGTTTTTCTGACATTGTATTTTGGCTTAGAGTTGCTGGTTGTGTCGGTTGTTGAGTTGGAAGCAGTGGCTGTGGTTTTACAGAGCCATATGGGATATTGAATACGCGGCCTTTGTTCTTAATCTTAATTTATAGAATATAATAGATAAAGACTAAAAAATACTTACACGAAAGAAGCATATTCCTGGTAAGTCATAAGTTAAATCAAACGGTACATAACGAGTTCCTGAAATACGCGTGCAAAAGATAGTAACACCATCTTTGGTGACAATAAAATCCACTTCAACTTCAGTACTTTTACATTCACGACATTTGCCAGTTATATCATATGGTACAAAACGAGAAGGGGTTAGACGTTCACTTGAAATTGTTATTCCGTTCAAATTAATGCTAATTTCTACTTCAGGTAAAACTTGACGAGTTAGATTTTTATTATTGTTCATCTTAACAAAATTTTTAAAAATGAGCAAAAGGAAATAAAATTCATACATCAGCTCAGTTTTTATACCCCATAATTCGACCACGCCCCTTCTGATTAGATAAGGTAATAATAAACTGATTTGAAGACTACCTTCTAAACACCCCTCTCTGGAATTTTAGTTCTGCTAATGGACTGAATATCGATTTGAAAAATTCAATAACTGTTGAGCTAGTTTCTTTTATGAATACCCATCCAGAATATAATATACCATCTTTTTCTGGTTTAGGTCTTGCCGGAAATCCCATATACATTGGCATAATATCTTTTGCTTTCTCATCCCAAACCCACCAAACATGGCCGTATGGGGTCCAAATTTCTTTATAATCTGTATGATTAGGTACACTAACATTTAAAACTTCCGTAAAATATACTAATGGAGATATTCTTCGAAATATAGTTATAGCTTTCTCACACTGCCATCTTTTAAAATCAGATAAACTTTTATTTTCGCTAGTAACATTATAAATCATATATACTATTAAAATTATTTTGAAAATCATTTTTTCAATTTAAGATTTAAGTTTTATTCGGGTATTTATACTCAATCAATTAAAAGTGAAGCGACGCTCTTTTAAAGAGAAGCGAAGCCATTTTATAAAAGAGAAGCGACGCTCTTTTAAAAAGAGAAACGATGCTCTTTTTAAATTTGACTAATTTAATATGCATGCATGTTAAAATAGTTTAAAAGTTTTAAAAAGAAAAAATTGCAATAAAAAATGTTCCTCTGTAGTTTAGTAGGTAGCGGTTTTGTTTTGGAATATTCATTAGTTATCACGGTTCGATCATGTTCAGGGATAATTTTTAATATCGGAAGATCAAAGGAACCCTTTGGTTTCATCGGACCCCTCCCCCAACACCTTGGAACAAATTAGTTTTGTCGGCAAGATCAAAGGAAAAAAGGTGTGAAAATTAACACCTTAAGATTGTCAAATTTGGTTTCGTCGGACCCCTCCCCCCAACACCTTGGAACAAATTAGTTTTGTCGGCAAGATCAAAGAAGAAAAAAGTGTGAAATTTCACACCTTGACGATTTACCGCACTCTTAAAATGGAACAACATGGGATTGTCGGAAGATCAAAGGAAACCCTTTGGTTTCATCGGACCCCTCCCCCAACACCTTGGAACAAATTAGTTTTGTCGGCAAGATCAAAGGAAAAAAAGGTGTGAAAATTAACACCTTAAGATTGTCAAATTTGGTTTCGTCGGACCCCTCCCCCCAACACCTTGGAACAAATTAGTTTTGTCGGCAAGATCAAAGGAAAAAAAGGTGTGAAAATTAACACCTTAAGATTGTCAAATTTGGTTTCGTCGGACCCCTCCCCCAACACCTTGGAACAAATTAGTTTTGTCGTCAAGATCAAAGGAAAAAAAAGGTGTGAAAATTAACACCTTAAGATTGTCAAATTTGGTTTCGTCGGACCCTTCCCCGCACCTTGGAACAAACTGGTTTTGTCGGCAAGATCAAAGGAAAAAAAAGGTGTGAAAATTAACACCTTAAGATTGTCAAATTTGGTTTCGTCGGACCCTTCCCCGCACCTTGGAACAAACTGGTTTTGTCGGCAAGATCAAAGGAAAAAAAAAGGTGTGAAAATTAACACCTTAAGATTGTCAAATTTGGTTTCGTCGGACCCTTCCCCGCACCTTGGAACAAACTGGTTTTGTCGGCAAGATCAAAGGAAAAAAAGGTGTGAAATTTCACACATTGACTCATAGTGCGGTAAGAATTGGAATAAGATGTGTTTGTCGGCGAGATCAGAGAAACAAAAAGGTGCGAATTTTCACACCTTTAGGATTTGTCGGCAAGATCACAGAAGAAAAAGGTGTGAACTTTCACACCTTTAGAATTTGTCGGCAAGATCAAAAGAAACCCCCTTGTATTTTGCGGACCCCTCCCCTAGACCCTTTCAAATCCTTTTGAAAATTTTGCGGACCCCTCCCACAGGCACAGGTCTGGCGGCAAATATCAAAGAAAAAGGGGCGTGTCACCCAGACAAGCCTAAACCTTTAGGAAAGTGCGGTAAAAAATGGAATAAAGTGGTATGACTAACTACTGCAGGTGGGTTTCTTGAGGATCAAAAAGTAGAGGGAAGTTGTTCGCGAAGAAATTTTAAATGGAGTGAAAATGAAAAGCAAATAACAATAAAAATTTTGATTCTCGAAAAATAGATAAATATTGTGTTGAATCTCATCTTTTACTATCAGTGCGAATTCGGTATTTATTTAGTACCATTCGATAGAGGAGCATCGACTTTCTATCACGAAGTTATATCAGTTTTCTTGCAAAATGACTGTGAGCCGAGTTATATTGGGGCGTTTAAAATAATGGAGAGAAAAGAATGTACTATTTATTTTTCCTTCTCTACTTACTTCATATTGTCTTACATTGGAGAGAAAAGAATGAATGAGTTGTTAAGAATTTAAAAAAGCAAATGAAAAAAACAGGCAAAAAAACAAAGAGAAAGTGGGCGGGTGGGTTTCTTGAGTATTAAAAAGTAGAGTAAAGTTGTTTACGGGGAAATTTGAACGGAGTGAAAGTAGTAAGGACCCAATCCAGAGGGAAAGGTTAGTTCGCGGGGACGATTTAAAATAAACTAAAAAAAGAACAAATCTAGTAAGTATAAGAGAATAACATAAGGCAAATTAGGAAAATATTTTAAAGAGCTGTGATTACCCGGGCTGTTCCATACTAGCAGAGCTGTAACTTTTGAATTTAAATTTGATAATTATTCGAATTTTTGAAACATTTAATGTTCCGAAACATTACCGGAAACATTTTATAAGTTTTGGTGTCTAAGGGATTATTTCATACCGTGGGGGATTATATCTAAGGTATTATTTTATATCTACTTTTTTATTTAGGAGATTTTTTGAATTTTTTTAAATAGGGAGGTCCTTATTTCCCACTTGTAAAGATTAAAAATGGGGAATAAGGAAAGACCTATAATCTCGTTTACCCGGTCTGGCACTGTGAAGGGTGTTCAAGACAATGTTAACTATCAGCATTTCTTTTGTTATAAACGATTACCCAGGCTACCAGTTTATTCTATTAATTTCAAATATCAGTGGCCCCAGAAGTAGCCTGGATAATCATTTAGAGGAAAAGTCTGCTCAAAGCATTATATAATTATTCGAATTTTTGAAACATTTAATGTTCCGAAACATTACCGGAAACATTTTATAAGTTTTGGTGTCTAAGGGATTATTTCTCATATCGGGTAACAGCCCGGGAAATCAACGGGCAATCACAGTGGTACTCTCGGCTACAAAGATGATTCTTCACCGTGCGGAAGGTTACACACATAGTGAGGAGATGCGACTGTGATGCTTGTGTATCATTTGGCGGAGAGGGCATATATAAAATATAAAAGATAGACAACACAACAGCTTAAGAGCAAAATCGTGGATTGATGTTCACTTTTCTTCTATTAATGACTCGCTTGGAGTCTGTTAACTGGAAGAAAGGGCTCCTATACAAAGGATCGTTTTTACAAAGGATCGTCCTGTTAAAGGATCGTCACGGGCAAAAAGTATTAAAGGGTCGTTCATTAAAGGATCGTCCATCAAAGGGTCGCCACGGGTATAAACGTTCAAAGGATCGTCATTTTTTAAAAATTGTTTAAAGCCAGTTCAGTGCCACCAGTTTGAGTGCAGTTATGTGCCACAGACTGATAACGGTGATTAAAAGGGATATCGGGGGATTTGAATGGATTAAAGTGAAGGCGAAAATTTTGAGATGGATATCCGCGGATTTAGAGTATCATATCCGTGCCCATCCATATCCCTCTGATTAAAAACATCTATATGTCCGTATCCGTATATATCCGGTGATATCCGGATATTATCCGTTTCCATGAGTAGGTCTGCATTCAATTAACAAAAAATTAGTTGAAGAATATGAAGGAAATAGGCGCGAAGCAAAAAAACGAAAAAAATCTTAAAGAAATGTGGGACTCAAATGTCTTCTTTTGGCAGGGTACTCAAAAAACGATCCTTTGAACGTTTTTACCTGTGGCGATCCTTTGTTGGACGATCCTTTAATGAGCGACCCTTTAATACTTTTTTCCCGTGACGATCCTTTAAACGTTATTTAGACGTTACGATCCTTTGAACGTTTTTAGCCGTGGCGATCCTTTTATGTTACGATCCTTTGTAGGGACACGGGAAGAAAGTTTTTGACCCTATCTGAATAAGAGGGCGCTTTGATTTTTTTCATCATTTTTTTCCTACCTTAATAAATAAATAATGGTCAGTCTTTTCTTCCGCTTTCAATTCCACTCTTTTTCCTGTGGCATATTCAAATGAGAGGACAGACAAAGCACACACACACACGGACTGACAAAACACGAGTGTTTTCTGTCCGAGTCCGCCCGTGTTTTGTCTGTTTGTGTCCGTCCGTGTTCGTCCGTATTTTGTCTGTCCGATCCCGTCTGTGTTTTGTCTGTTTGTGTCCGTCCGTGTTTCTGTCCGAGTCGTCCGTGTTTTGTCTGTCCGAGTCCGTTCGTGGTCAGTCTTTTCTTCCTCTTTGAATGCGTCCACGGACGAACACGGACGAGCATGGACAGACAAAACTTGTCTGTAGAATGCGTGCTTTGTCTGTCCTCTCATTTGAATATGCCACAGGAAAAAGAGTGGAATTGAAAGCGGAAGAAAAGACTGACCATTATTTATTTATTAAGGTAGGAAAAAATGATGAAAAAAATCAAAGCGCCCTCTTATTCAGATAGGGCCAAGTTTTTTCCGAGTATAAAAAGGAAAGAACGGTAAGATTTAAATCTAAATTAAATATCTTTGTTTTTAGATTGTCGTCTTATAAATTGTCGTCGTATAAAATATTATTTCATTTTTAATACAAAAACGAACTCCAATGTGGATGGCAACGTCTCGATGAACGGCGGCTCGGGAAATTAAAACTTGAGGTAAATTTAAATCCATATTAAATATTTGTATTTCAGATGTTATTCGCGTGAGTGTCTGGTTTTAATAATGATTGTTGAATTGTAAAAATTATTAATAACTTAAGGGTATAAAGAAAATTTTTCATCATTTTTACCAATATCTTCCTTATCTCTCTCTCAATAACATTTTTATTTTCTTCAATTACACTTTTATTTTCACTTTTATTAAAAATTCGAGGCGGAGGCAATGCGACGGCACAGCAATTGGAGGATTTTTAATTTTACTTTTTTTTTTTTTACTTTTTATTTTTCTACTTTTTTATTACTCCCCCACATTGTTTAGTTCCTACTCTCTCCTCTCCTCTTTCAACTATTTTTTTTCGCTCCCTACTCCTTATCCTAAAAGGAAGGTGGGAGGAGCCCAACTCTTTGAATTTTGAATAAATTTAACATTTAAAATTTAGTTCACCTCATTTTTAATTTACATCTTTTTTCAGGAATTATTTAAAATGAACTGAATTATTCAACTTAAATGGAGAAAATACCAACAACAATGGAAACAACAATAACAATAATAATGGTCAAAATTATTCAAAAAGATCAAATTTTTTTTCAAAAAAATCTCAAAAAATTATTACTATTATGTGATTAAAATTTTATTTTTTAATACAAAGATTCAAAAATTCAAATTTATCCAAAAATTCAAATTTAATGTTGCTGTTCGAAGGGGTCATGCCCAAATTTTTCAAAAATTGACTATTAATATTAAATTACTATAAAAACACCCACTTTTACTAATTCTACAGCCACTTTTTGTTTTCTTTCTTGCTTAATTCTCTTTCCATTTACTTTTCTCATGATGGTGCATAGCTTGGGTTGCATTTTGTCCATTTCTCTTTTCGCCTCGACTCATATTATATTAGAAAAGTGGTTGTCTGTTGAGTAAAATTAAAAGTGGCTGTGTGTTTGCGAATTGTAAAATAAAGTGGTTGTTTGCACAGGAAATGGAAAGGAAAAATGTATACGAAAATAAATAATTCTCGACATAGCATATCTCAAGTCCTTCCGGGCTACTTGGTGCCTTTTGATGCAAATTCTTATCATCCAATCAACATGTTTATGGTACAATCTGAAGACTCAAATGTTCTACTTTGATTTTTAACTGTTTTAAATCGATTTGCCATCATTCTAAAAGGTTCTATGATCTTTTAATGGATGATTTTGGACTAAATGACAGCTGATCCATCGACATTTGCGCAACTGATATTGAAATTTTCACACCTAAGTGCAAATCCAATTTCATATGGGAAGATGTTGAATTTCCCGGCTGAAAATTGCTTAACGGTTGAATCTCGATGAAAGAGAAAAAATTTGATACTAAATGTAGCCTTTTGACTGAATTGGTGAAGTGAAAAGTTGAGATTTTGTGTTGAGACGAAGCGTCCTCGTCGAAGGATTTGAATATTATGCCATTCCGTTGCGGAACTGGCAAAAGGAGCAATCGGTCGGTTCGATGCATACTTTTGGGTGCTCGTAAAGTCAGCAAGTGACCCGAGATTGGTTGTGAGACCAAATCTGTCTCGCCTCGTGGTCGTTCTGGCGCCGGCGTTGCTCGACTTATATCGTTCAGCTTGAGCTTATTTTAGTAAGATTCGTTCCTTTCAAAGCTCGAGTGAATCCTAACTAAATTTGAGATATCTGGTTGATCCTGCCTGAACTGATGTGTTCATTTCAAAGATTAAGCCATGCATGTATAAGTTTAATCGTTTTAACGAGAAACCGCGAACGGCTCATTACAATGGCCATGATTTACTTGATCTTGATTATCTAAATGGATAACTGTGGAAAAGCTAGAGCTAATACATGCACCAAAGCTTTGTCCTCTCGGAAAAGCGCATTTATTAGAACAAAACCACGCGGCTTCGGCTGCTTCTTGTTGACTCAGAATAACTAAGCTGACCGCATGGCCTTGTGCCGGCGGCGTGTCTTTCAAGCGTCCACTTTATCAACTTGACGGGAGCATAATCGACTCCCGTGGTGGTGACGGATAACGGAGGATCAGGGTTCGACTCCGGAGAAGGGGCCTGAGAAATGGCCACTACGTCTAAGGATGGCAGCAGGCGCGCAAATTACCCACTCTCGGCTCGAGGAGGTAGTGACGAGAAATAACGAGATCGTTCTCTTTGAGGCCGGTCATCGGAATGGGTACAATTTAAACCCTTTAACGAGTATCAAGCAGAGGGCAAGTCTGGTGCCAGCAGCCGCGGTAATTCCAGCTCTGCTAATACATAGAATTATTGCTGCGGTTAAAAAGCTCGTAGTTGGATTCGTATCGGTACCCTGGAACCCTCCGGGTGTTTCTGGGTGTTATCGGTTTATCGTAATGTTCGGTTTTGAGTCCTTAACAGGATTCTTAACAGGCATTGCAAGTTTACTTTGAACAAATCAGAGTGCTTCAAACAGGCGTTTTCGCTTGAATGATCGTGCATGGAATAATAGAAAACGATTTCGGTTCAGTTTTTATTGGTTTTACGGACTGAGATAATGGTTAACAGAGACAAACGGGGGCATTTGTATGGCCCCGTGAGAGGTGAAATTCTTGGACCGTGGCCAGACAAACTACAGCGAAAGCATTTGCCAAGAATGTCTTCATTAATCAAGAACGAAAGTCAGAGGTTCGAAGGCGATCAGATACCGCCCTAGTTCTGACCGTAAACGATGCCAACTAGCGATCCGCCGATGGAAATTATATTGCCTTGGTGGGGAGCTTCCCGGAAACGAAAGTCTTCCGGTTCCGGGGGAAGTATGGTTGCAAAGCTGAAACTTAAAGGAATTGACGGAAGGGCACCACCAGGAGTGGAGCCTGCGGCTTAATTTGACTCAACACGGGGAAACTCACCCGGCCCGGACACTGTGAGGATTGACAGATTGATAGCTTTTTCATGATTCAGTGGATGGTGGTGCATGGCCGTTCTTAGTTCGTGGAGTGATTTGTCTGGTTTATTCCGATAACGAGCGAGACTCTAACCTACTAAATAGCTGGTACATAATTTACGTGTATACAGCTTCTTAGAGGGATTTGCGGTGTTCAGCCGAAAGAAATTGAGCAATAACAGGTCTGTGATGCCCTTAGATGTCCGGGGCTGCACGCGCGCTACACTGGCAAAATCAACGTGCTTGTCCTACCCCGAAAGGGGCGGGTAAACCATTGAAAATTTGCCGTGATTGGGATCGGAAATTGCAATTATTTTCCGTGAACGAGGAATTCCAAGTAAGTGCGAGTCATCAGCTCGCGTTGATTACGTCCCTGCCCTTTGTACACACCGCCCGTCGCTGCCCGGGACTGAGCCATTTCGAGAAATTTGGGGACCGTTGATTTAATTTTTCTAAATTACTTTGATGGAAACCAATTTAATCGCAGTGGCTTGAACCGGGCAAAAGTCGTAACAAGGTAGCTGTAGGTGAACCTGCTGCTGGATCATTACTTTATGTGATGTTCAAGTTTGAATTCGCAATATAAATATATTGTTGTGTAACGGCTGTCGCTGGTGTCTAGGTGTTGCTGATACAGTTGTGAACGTCCGTGGCTGTATGTGTGGTGACATGTTAGGACTCTAATGAGTTTAAGACTTAATG